>SZWC01004917.1:67113-77336 GCA_023375785.1 Penium margaritaceum
GTGCTGCCAGGCGACGTGGTGCTCTGCTTCCAGGATACTTCTGAGCAAGCGCTCTACTTTGATGCTGATGTCATCGACGTGCAGCGGCGGCGGCATGATGTCAGAGGGTGTCGGTGCAGATTCTGGGTGCGATATCGCCATGATGGAGCAGAGGTACGTGTGGGTTCGGCATGCTGTGGCAGGGATTCATGTGCAGTTTGCTTTGCAGATTGTTCGCATTCGGGAGATAATGCTGGAACAATGTCCAGCAAAGTCCAAGGTTCCCATCATGACAGACTAGCAGAACAGAGGTGATGCAATGCAACGTGTGCAGTCGACCGTAGGACAAGGTAACAGATGGTGGCCCACGCACAGCACATGATGCGCATGCCGCATCGTGCAGCTCATGCCTGTCTTCAAGGCTTTGTGGTTGCAATGGAATTCCAGGTGATGTTGCTTTTTTTCCTAGGGACCATGGCTGGTATGGCACTACTGGCAGGAACCGGGCTGCTGGTTGCACCGGGCTTCGTCTCCATGTCAACTCTTTTCTTCACCCTTCCCTTTGCGAATCTGCTCTTTCTGTTTCTCCACTTGGAGCAAGAGCCAAGTCTTGCATGTGCTTGTGTGTGTCCACAGGAGATAGTGCCGCTGCGCAAGATATGTCGACGGCCAGAAACTGAGTACCGCTTGCAAGCAGCAGAAGCGGTGCAGCAAGGCCTGGTTGCTGCGGCAGTAAGGCCACCTCCTGCCATTGCAGGCCAGACAAAAGGATACTTTTGCCTTTGAATATTGAATGTATTGTTTTGTTGCTTTGATGTCCACTGTTTTGACCTTACTGCATTTTCTCCACGACTCAGATTTCTATTGCTATGTTGATGGTCACTGAATGCTGGTGGAGTAAACAGCTTTTACTAAAGTGTTATAAATTACTTTAATTTTCCTTCATGTCATGTTCCTCCCCTCTTTGCAACCTTCTCCTATAAGTCATCGTGCAGTTGGTGTCAGTTTGTAAGTGTTGCAATTCCAGTGTCCACAGGCTTGTTGCTGTGTCTTTAATTGCCATTTGTCAACATGTTCCCTCAGAGCTGCCTAATACCTCAGATGGTATTTTCTTCCAGCAGATTCCAAAGAGGCTAGCCCCCATCTTGTGCACCGAGTTGTATGCTCGATGATCATGAAATACTCCACTTGGATTCACCAATGTAGACAATGCCGGACGGTTTTACCTTTGGTTAGAGCAGAGGTGCATGCATGCCAGTCACGAAAGCTGAAGTGATAGTAGACAATTTCCATAGATTTGCATTGGGAAGTGCACTGTGCCTGCAATGACATGCTATGTCCAGACAGTCTCTCCGTAGTCATGCCTCAATCATCTGTGTCTGAGAATTGACAGATGTGGAACACCCTTATTTCCCAGTCAAGAATTCCCGTCTTACCAATCATGTTCAAGGAAACGGTTTTACTGTTTGAATGGACCACTGCACTTGACATGTGATGTATATACTGAGTTCATAGGAGTTGATGTGTTATTGGGAACCCATGGTGGACAACTAGACTCCTCCTCGTATAGGTCTGGTGAGGTAGGCCAGCTATGCCACACCCATGATGAGCTTCTCCTGCTCGTCCAACTTCTTGATCTTGAACAGCCCCGCAAGCACTTGAACCCCAAACAAAACGGTGCCGGTGATGGCGAAGGCGAAGGGCACACGCTGCGCTGCAAGGTGGAACATGGTGGCCATGTTTGCTAGCGCACATGCCAAAATTGCCTGCACAGAAAAGCAACACATGTGGCACGAACGTGGGGTGACAGCACAGTTGCAAAAAGGTAAGGAGCCCGAAGACATCACGCCACAAGCAGCTGCAGCACACACTAGCGAAAGTGATGCAGCATGCGACAAGAAACGCTCCACATGTACACCCATACCAGTTCATGCAGCAAATGGATCGTACATCAGTTTTGCTAGTCTACATGCATGCATGCATGCTGACACGTTTGAAAGTGGCATTTGGATTGGAAAGCTAAAAGAGAGAAGAGACCGGCCATCCAGCCGGGCACGCTTGTGGCCACTCACTTGTGCGAGAAAACCTGTGAGCAGTATCCGAGGCCAAAACTCTAGGGACGCCTATAGACTGACCAGACTGCCTTCCAGGTATGTGCAGAGGACATGATGCACAGATGCAGTCCCTACTGCACAGACATCCTGCAGCAGGTGAAAAGTGACAGCACGCAATCGCATGCTGTGAACTGCGGTGCTGCTTGCCAGAAGGCTTGTGGTGCGAGCATACAAAGTGCTGCCATGGAAGCCACAGACAGGAAAGTAAAGGCTTGGGTTGTCTTCTCTCCTGCCACCCACCTTGGCGATGGTGTCCTGCATGGTTGCCACTCGCTTGAACGCACGCTCGTTCTCCAACGTCCGCACTCGCAGCTTCAGGTCACCTTGCTCCTGCCGACAGAAAATGAGATGAGATGAGATGAGATGAGATGAGATGAGATGAGATGAGATGAGATGAGCACGAAAATAGGTTGCAGGGCTCTTCAGGTTGCTGAAATCCAGGGATAAGGTGAGTTGCCCAACTGCGACACAAGCAGACACATTTGCTTGCGGTGCAAAAGCTCGGGCCCACGACCGCAGACCCCAGCGCAGACGGGGAAAAATATTGAATCCCAAACCTATCGGACACTTCGGCGCTCGAAACGAATGGGTACACCTTCGTCGTCTGTTCAATGCTACGAGACCACCCTTTGAGCAACCGTCGGCACGAGCGAGTTTGAGCTGATTGACCAGCTTTCTGTTCAGCTGCCTATGCTGCTGAACAGAAAGCGTGACTTTCAGTAAACTGGAAGGGCAGATGGCAGGGAATGAGCCGCGAATGAAGAGAAGAGGGGGAGGAGGGAAGGGGAGGGTAGTCTAGAGGAGACCAGGGGAGTCGAGAGAGGGTAGGATCTCAAGATGGCCCAGCAACTCACCAAGCGCATGATGATGTCAGCGAGCCTCTGAACGCGGTCGGGTTGGCGGACCAAGTTCTTGAAGGCCTTAGCTTGCCTGTCCCATCGCTTGCCCAGCTCCTATAGTCGTGACACGCACACACAAATATGTATGTGTAGGGAAGGAGTGAGAGGGAGCGAGAGTGAGTGAAGTAGGAGGGAGAGGGGAACTTCTGCATGCTAGAGACAGGTCTTCTTGGCACGTGAACATAGAGACCGGTAAAGAGGGCATCGGCAGCCAAGAATATGGTTGGAATTACATTCGTTGTGGCCCAACATACAGCCCCACTGTCTGTGTTGGGCCACAAGAGGTGATAAGTAGTTGGGATAAATCAGGATGTAATGCACTAACCTTGATGAAAGCATCACGGCCGATCTCCCGGAACCGCAGAATCTCCATCGCATATCTGCATGCACACATGCAATGGCATGACGCGTATGGGACGACGTGAATGGCGTGATGCAAATAGCATAGAACGATGCGTCCGGCATGGGACAGTGGATTCAGCATGGCACGATGCACGCACGTGGCATGATTCAGTGCAATGATTTCGTGAGAACAAACAAACAAAAGAACGGACAGCCGCTCGTGCGAGTCCCGACAAAAACCCTCCCACCCAAGCTGAGAGCCCCACTTGCAGCAACCCAGCTACCACGGCACGGTGTGCAAGCCTGCGGCATGTAAAGCTCCATCCCCATTGACACAAGCAGCTGCTCCTCCAAACCATCTGACATTTGTGTGCTGACTGAGGAGAAGCAAGGTTGGGTGGCGCAGCCTCACAGTGCACACTGTGTGCTCCATGTGCAAACAGAAACTCCATGGTGCTTACGGTTTTGAGATTTCGGAGATGTCAAAGCGAGGGTCAAGTCCTTTGCCGATGCCATCCAACACTGCATGCAGCACCGCAGTATTGCCCGCACAGCGTGGTTACGGCACTGGATGGCAATGCAATGCACAAGGTGTCACGCACAAAATCCCGTGGCAGTGTGCTACACACATCCCGACACTCGTCATCAGAGTCTGGCAAGGATGGGACTGCAATCATAAGCTTGGCTTGTGGTTGCAGTGTACGCAAAGCGCTCCTCTGCGCACAGGGCTGCATCACCATGCATGGCTGTAGACGACAGCACAGGCAAAGACAGACAGAAGCACATCGCCTGTGCCCAGTCACGTTGTGGCATGCCAGCCACACTTTCAGAGGCACAAGGAGGCAGCAAGTTTGATGTCCAGCCACATCCTCAGCCGGCGAAAGAGGTGAGGCACAAGCGGGATCACAACCAACCAATCAGTACGGCACCATTTCACTGACGTTCCGGCGATGGGGTTTCGGACTCACCAGAAAACGCACGGACAACGAAAGTGAACCTGCAAGGGTAAAGACAACCACAGACAGCACATCAAACAAGAAAGTGAGGGAAAGAGAGAGGTGGGGGACCAATAGCCAGGGGCCACATCAGCCATTCTATTCGCTAGGGGGGAGAAGACCCAGGAAGCCATGACTCAGGTTGTGCTACTTGCATGTGGCTGCTGCCACTGCTGCTGCACTGATGGGTTAGCCTGATGCGAACGTGCAAGCTAACTGCACAAGCAGAAGACGCGACCAGGCAACAAAGCGGAGAATGCAAGCCGAAGAAAAAGCAGAAAACATGATGAGCGGGGAAAAGGGGGCGGGGGGGGAGGGACTGGTGGAGGGGGGGGGAGGCTTCAAAATGCAGTCCCAACACCCACTTGCGAGGAAGAGTGTGCTGCTGTAGCTACAGAGACATATGATCACTTCACACGTCTACTCACGTGGCTGGGAATCGGAAGGGCTGGTCCGCTGAGATTGCGAGCAGGTCCTCTCCTGCAGCAGTAGACGGCAAAAGCAGCGTGGATGTTGCAACGTGCAGACTTGCAGACACGCAGCAAGAATCAACCATCCGCCGAGGTAAACCGGTCAGCAAAGCACCGGAAACAGTACATCCTGTCACCCAATGTCCCCATGCAACCTGTGGCCAACTAGAGAAAGGAAGATGTGAGTACTGGCAGAATCTCCCTGCCAGCATGCTCGCACTGTTTGACCCTGGCATGGTGTGGGTGGGGGGAGGGGGGAACACATCGGCTTGCTGGTGCTTTTGGAACAGGGTACAGGTATCAATCTCAGAGCAGGCTACTCCTAATGATCGCCACTTCGCTGCCTCCGAAGCTTCATCACATAAGCTGCAAGGCTCACTCTCCTGCTGCTCCTGCTCTTGCAACTCTTGCAATGACCACCGCCGCCACTGCTGCTGCTGCTGCTGCTGCTAAAGCCGCTGCAGCTGCTCCTGCTGCAGCACGTGCATTGCATCTAAAGAACAGCTTCTGACAAAGCATATTCGATCCACAGGTCGGCATGGGAGGATGTGCATACCGATGGCGGCGAGCCGTTGTTTTCTCTTTGCCACCGCTTCTTCCTTGGTGAGCCTCTTCTTCGGACCCAGCTGCATCAGACCCCCTGCCGCCTCCTTCTCCTGCTGCTGCGCCTTGAGCCTCTCCTCGAAACTGAACACAAACACCACACGCACGCAGACACACCCAGCACTGAGTCGCGTCTCTCTCTTTCTCTCTCGTCTCCACAGGAAACCAGCCATGGTGGGTTCCTTGGCAGCCACACCAACGCAGTGTTATGACTGCTGGACATGGACGTAGATGCTGCTCCATTCGAAACGCTTGCATACTGACCAAGCTTGTGCCTCGTCCATATCTCCTCTCCATTTTATCCCCAACCCTTCCCTCCACAGATAGGAAGCTGGCACGCACCAAGACCAAGGCATAGCATAAGCACATGCATCGGAGCGTGCCTGGCGACACATGGCACATGTTTACCTAGGCATCAAGTTTTGGTTCTGCGCCACTTCACCAAAGGAACGCCCCCCCCCCCCCCCCCCCCCCCCCCCCCCCCCTGCGCCGCCCCCACCCCCTTCTCCCTACACGAATGAAACCACACGCATGAAGCTCCAGCAGCCTTTGCGGCATTCTGCTACTGCTGTACAACCTCTGTGGCAACACCAAAGCGGCGGAACGCTGTACTCTGATGTGGTCATGCATGGACTTTGAAAAGTGCTTTCCTCCAAAGGATGGGAGGTCAGAGGCCATGAGGGAAGAGGGTAAGCAAATGTTTACTCCGAACCATGAAGCCCACCTGTTGAGGAAGAACTGTGCCGTGCGGCGAACGGCCGTGCGGTCTCCAGTGGGCACCAACACACCCATTTGCACCAGCGCGTCCAACACCTGCCATGCCGTGCCACACCGCAAACCCGCATCGGGGGGACAGTGCGTCCCCATTTCTCAATATCAAGACAGTGTGTCACGTACAAGGGCTTCTGTTCGAGCACGTGCACGTACATGCATGCATGCATGCATGCGCCAAGGCAGCTCCGGTCCAGCGGGCGTGCCCTACCAGTGACACCACTGTATGCCTTCAACTACTACCAACTAGAGGCTCAAGCCGACCACAGACAAGTGAAGCAGCCATTCCAGCAGAGTGCAAACCTCACTGGCAGCTGCAGCGCACATGATTGCCAGCACGAGTTGTGCTACTGCCGCAGCCATGGCATCGCATGGCAGAGAGGCAGACACAGGACCGTGACGTGCAGCGGGGTGTGGAAGTGTGGCATGGGTGGAAGTCCAGCCACTGACCTTGTCGGGATCCTTCTCATAAATGCCGTAGAACGTCTCCACGAGACCCTCTCTGATGTTGCTGCTGATGCTGCAGCAAAAAACACACATGTACACCCGCCGGAGGAATTTTGTTCAACTGACTAAAGCAAAACGTGTACGGAAAGTGCAACGGACCGTCCAAAACCCCACAGTGTTTTTTGGAATGGCAAAGGAGTGCAGGTGCAGGTGCAAGTGCAGGAGTGGGAAACAGACAAGCACCAGCTGAACATGGGAAACAGACAAGCACCAGCTGAACATGGGAAACAGACAAGCACCAGCTGAACATGGGAAACAGACAAGCACCAGCTGAACATGGGAAAGGCTGCTCATACAGGGAAAAGTGGTGATGGATAATGCTGATGGGGGTCAGGACGAGGGGAGGGGATGGATCGAGGAAGGGAAGGGGGAAAAGGAGCAGCTGGCAGGGGTAGAGGGGGAGTGGTGCAGAAAGGGGGAAGACATTCTTCATTACCTTCCCATCATGCCGAAATCGTAGAACACTCTGTGACCGTTGCCATGGTGTATGGTAGTCGAGGCGGGTCCAACAGCGACACGGTTCACAATCATCACGTCAAGAAAGGGAAGTGCAACCAAAGAAATAGTTAGATGCTTTCTGGTCAACAACCACAGAATACCAAGATTGCATTCTGTCTTGAGTTTGGTTGCTGCACTCGCAGGAGCTCGAGAAGGAGAAGTTGGGTGCATGGCGTATCCCCCCCCCCCCCCCCCTCTCTCTCCCCTCAAATGTCAGTGCAGAGAAGGCAAGGCAATGTCTGAAAGAGGCACAACACAACACCGCCTGTCAAGCACCACTTGTTTACTCACCACTTCTCTTCCACTCACCAACTTTCTTCTCCACTCCATCTCTCATGTGCATGGCAAAGAAAAGACTACACGGCAACCAAGCACCACATCGTACCGTAGAGTGGTTGCATCCTCCTCAGCTGTTGTGGCGGTAGGGATCTCAGAGCAGCAACAGATGATAGACAGACTTGCAAAAGAGAAAAGGAGGGGAGAGAGAGAGAGAGAGAGAGAGAGAGAGAGAGCAAGAGAGAGAGGAGAGAAAGGAGGGGTGGTGGTGGGCCCGCAAGGTCTGGACACTTACAATCTGCCGCCGTTGACGTCGTCGACGGCGATGTTGCCTGGGTGCTGTAGTTACACCATGGCCCAAGCGCGCGCGCACGCATGCATGCACGTGTGGAGACGCAGCACATGAGGACACAAAGTCATGGTCAGAAAACAGAGCACAATGCTGCAGCTGCTTATCAGCCAATCGTTCAGCCATTCCATGCGAACAGCAACTGGGTATTCTAGCTTCGGGGAAACAAAAGGAGATGTTTGTCTGTTCTTGCCTTCATGGCTCGCTCACGAGTGGAACAGCAGGATGGCACTGTGCTGTCTTTGCACCCCACGACATTCAGAATCACCCGACTCGTGCCCCCCCCCCCCACTGTTTTTTGGCAGCCATCCCCCATCACACGCTCACCCGCCCTCCTTAGCCCTTGTTGTTGCTACCAGTCCTTCTCTATCCTCCGCACCGCCGCTTATTCAGTTATCAGCTTCCTCTCCATCCATACCATCCTTCTCTCACTAACCTGCTCCCCCCCCAGCAACAACGCTTCAACTGCAGGATGAAGCAGTTGTCCTCCCACTTGATGACAAGGATTTGTTGCATTGTCAAGTCTGCCTCTATCTCTGTGCCACCTGTGCTGCCTTTGTGCACACTAGGAAAAGCCGAAGCAACTCACCGGGTCGGCGTGGAAGAAGCCATGGCGCAGAATCTGTTCGAGGTACGACTCCACACAGTAGCGCGCCAACCTGGTAACATAAGACACGTCGCGGCGTGTGTGGCACAGTGTCGTGCAGCCGATAGAATTGTGAAGAATATTCTAGAAAACAAGCAAACAAAGTCCTGAGCATAACTGCAATGTGAGAATGCGCAGCGCACCATGTGCATATGCATCAGCCTTCGGAGGAAAAGCTTGCAGCACAGAATCTAAGAGGGCATAGAGGTTGAAGTCAGCAGCTAATGGTGCAACAATACTTGTCAGGACAGGAGGCGACTTGGTGGGGTGTGTGTGTGTGTGTGGGGGGGGGGGGGGGGGGGGGGGGGGGAGGAGGGATGGCACAACAGACAACGGACGGGCACAAAACAGCTTCTGGCTGACCATGTGATACTTGTTTGAATATGGAGCACGGACTGTGTCAGGTATATCAGGAACAAAAACACAAAACCACAATCCATGCGCCGCAATGCAGCATCCGCAGCAGCAACAGCAGAAGCAACAGAAACAGCGGCAGCAGCAGCGGCATACCTTTCACGGCTGACTCCCAGCTTGTCCAGAGCGTCCAGTCGGTTAATCTTGATGCCTGGCACATACTCCATCACCAGAATCTGCACAACGCCGCAAGGAGGCCCGAGTTGTGAGGTTTGGCACAAGGCAAAGGGGAGATGGTTGCAGAATGTGAAAACCACATCCCCCATTCACCATCAACCATGCTTCATCACCCATCCACCATCCCCAATCCCTCTGCCCCATCCCACCCCAGGGAAAGGGTAGGGAGCGCAGGTTCACGGCAATGCATATCCGCATTTGATGAGGGCAAGATACCAGATCGTGGGCCACGCAGACTGACCTGAGGTGTGGAGTACTCCCACAAGATCTTGGGCACCTTCACATAGTCTAGGTCGGCAAAATTAGCTCTGAACCGGTCCGCGTTCTGGCCCTCCTTTGTGTAGTCGATCTCCTGCAGCATGTGCACACAGCGGGTGAACGATATTGTCATCTTTGCTTCAGAATTTGTGTACGGAGGACTTTGGCATCAGTGGTGAAACGATGCGCAGCCTTGAGATCAAAAGGTGCATTTCTTGCCACAGAAACAAGGGCAACAAACCACGCACTGAAGGGAATGCAAGATGCGTGATGTGATGTAATGAGGTTGGCCAGCGCACGAGGAGTCCAGGACAAAAGGCAGAGAGGGTGTACGAGGACCAGCTTCATGCCACCTTCCACAGTGACGTCCGAGGACATCGCACAACACCCACAGCAGCCTTCTACAACGATTGAGCAGCAAGTCAACGGCAAACTGGCTTGCTCACCTCATACAGCACATTGGCGCACTCGTCGTAGATGGCCACCCAGTCTCTCTTGGCGCCATCTGACTTTGGGTCAAACTTCTGCAGGTTCTCTGCTATCACCTGAAAGCAGCAGCACAGTGGGGAGAACGTTCCGCATGTGGGACAGTGGATGGAATCTCCTCCAACCTTTCTTCACATCCCACCCAGCCCCCCACAACCTGCTGGAGCAGACACTCTCCCCCAGGTCCTCCCCTTCACCACCCCACAACTCCGCCCTACCCCCCCACGCCTCCCCCGCACGTCGTCCCAAACAAATCTCTGCATTGAGCTAGGACACTGGAAGCCGAGCATGAACCAGGTGTCGCACACACATGCGTCACGCTTTCAACTGCATTGCCACCCATTCTTGCCCTGGCGGGACAGACTGCACGTTCCGCAGAGAGAGAGTGTCTGCTGCACATGATGCGCATGCTCAGACTAGGGGGTGGGGTGGGGGCGGG
>SZWC01004917.1:88403-99115 GCA_023375785.1 Penium margaritaceum
CCCCCCCCCCCCCCCGCCACAGGAAAGACAAAATTTGGCCAGTGGGGGAATTTTTTTCTTAAGTATGAAGGGCAGGGGTAAGCTTCCTGTTTGCGTCTGAAAGTAGGTCAGGACACCGATCGAGATGGTAGTATAATGAATTCTACTTTTTTTCTTTTTCTTTCTAAATTTGGATCCATACGGGCGTTTTCAACACCATCAGCGTATGACAGCGTTTAAAACGCCCGTATGGCTGAAAAAAGAGTCTATTTTTCACCAGAAACGACGACGTCGACGACGACGAAGACGAAGACGAAGACGACGACGACGACGATGAAAACGACGACGACGACGACGACGACGACAGCCACGACAACGACTGCAGCGGCGGCGGCCGCGACAACGACGACGACGACAAAAACGACGGCAATGATGGCGGCGGCGGCATCACGACAACGAAGACGAGGATGATAGAAAAAACGACAACGACGACGACGACAAAAACGACGGCAACGACGGCGGCGGCGGCATCACGACAACGAAGACGAGGATGATAGCAAAAACGACGACGACGACGACGACGACGACAACGACGACGACAACGACAATAGCGGCGAGGCCGACGACCACTACGACGACACGGGTGATGACTACACGGACGTCACTGACGATGACATCGCCAACAACGATGAACATTATGCTGTCAACAATGACAAGAACGACAGAGACGACAAATCCGTCATTGTCAGTCACAACAACAAGGACAGCATTGACGACAACATTGACAGCAACAACAACAATGTGGACAACAACCACAGCTGTGGCAAAACAACAATAGCAACAAAGCAGGGTAATGGTTTTATTGGCAGAAGGCACGACGAAGGGAGGTGTGTGTGTGTGTGTGTTCACTAACCTTCTTATGATTGAATCCTCGGGCCACTGATGACAATGTTTTCCCAGGAACCATTTCTCCAGCCTCGTTCCCATGCCTACGTGGGAAAGAGAACACCAGCTGCTTTCCACTGTCCATGTCAACATTTGCTGTTGTGTTTTGCTGCTGCTGCTGCTGCAGTGGCTGTGCTAGCACGCCGCCATCCCACAGGGAGAGTAGGAACTGCACGTGGTGCCAACGCCGTGGCAAGCGCTTCTGCTGCTCGATCCACGCCATGCCATCCATGGTGGCGTCCCACCCATACACGTCGCATGAGAAGGTGCGGATCATGGCCTTGTCAAATGACAGGTCCGAGTAGATGCCTGTGCAAGCAGATTGAAGCGAAGTAGAAGAGTGACACAAGCAGAGGTCAAGAGTGGCAAGCAATGGGAGCAAAAACAAAACAGTAGTGGGTTGTGACTGCGCAAAAAAAGCTACTGTATCAGAACAGCCACAACACCATCAGCTAGAGTCCACAATGTTGTGCAGATAGCATGCCATCCCACACGACATGCCATGGGTAGTTGCATCTAGCACATCTGCAGAACAGTGATGGCAGGCTCGCGCCTTAAAGCAAACGCCTTAAGGCGCGCCTTCCACGCCTTAAACGCCTTAGAAATAGTCAAGGCGCGCCTTGGGTTTCAAAGGAAAAAAAGTGGTCAGAAAAACCTGGCAACAAATGTGTGTGTTCAGTCTTGGGCAAGAAATTCATACCTGTGGTCAAAACAATGAGCGGCACAGTCTTCAACCACTTTAAAATCACGAAATGACGCAGAAATCACATGCAGGAATGCCTCACAACCACTTAAACCTGGTGGTTTATGTGTGTAATGCACATAGCTGTTTCCTGTTTTCACAGCAATTGCAGTTTTAGAAAAAAATCCACCATTCGATAATGCCTCCACCTTGTTCAGCTCATCACGCTGGACACACTCATGTTTTTCTTTTTCTTTTTCTGAGGTGGTCACCCCCTGTTCGGGCTACAAGGCGCGCCTTAAGGCGGAGCCTTTCTGCCTTCACGCCTTCAACGTCTTCATAATAATGAATGTGCGCCTTTGCCTTCACTGCTGCAGAAGGCCGGTGCCAGCCACGCTGCATCACAGTTCATTTCTCTCTCATCGTTTTGCAAAAACTGTTGGAAGCACATTTGCGCTCACTCACCGACGCTGTAGACGACACTGGTCGCGTCAAGCGCATCCGCAAACACTCGCCACACCGCACCGTTGCTCATGCCTATGGTCCTCAGCGGCCCCACACCCCACCGCAGACAAACCGCTTCTGGAGAAAACCCTCCTCCCAGCAACCTTCCTCCTCTGGCGAGGGACGAAACTTTCCTCATGCAGTCATCATGATCCCTCGGCTCCTTCTGCCAGGCCGCCAGCTGTTTCCTGTCCCACTTTACCTCCTCTCCCTCCCCTCCTGTCCCCTCTGCGGTTGTCCCAGCCCCGCTCAGCAGCGCCAGCACGGCTCTTCCTACGTCGCCCAGCTGCCCTGCTGCTGCAGCAGCAGCAGCCATGGCATCGAGCACCCCGTTCCACATGCCGTACCGGTTCTGGTTCAGCTCGGCAAGCTTTGGACGGCACACGGCGAACGTGTCGAGCTGGTCGGGCAGAACGTTTGGCAGAGGCTCCGCACCCACCCCCAAGCCTACCTCCGTGGCGACAGCCCAGGCGCGGGCGCCTGTCGCAGCAGGCTTGCACGGGTAGCAATATGTCCCATCTACTGCTCCTGAGCTCCCCACTGCCAGAACATGGGAGATCACAGCAGGCAGTCCCACAGCGCTGCTGCCGGCGCCGCCGACGTTGCCGTTGCCCTGAAGGACGAGGCGGCAGAAGGGGAAGGTGGCGAAGGAGACATGGGTGAGGAGGTTGCGTCTAAGGGAGGAACGGAGGAGGATGCTGGACGCTGTTGCGGGTGACATGAGGGAAGATCGAGAAGAGGAAGGAACGTCGTTAGAAGCGGATGCAGCTGCTCGCTGGAGGAAACTCCTGAGGGAAGAAAGACGGCTTGGAAGAAAATGGTTTGCGGCCTGTCTCTCACAAACCGAGGAGAACTCATTCACTCCGCCGCGCGCACTGGTGAAGGGGACGGTAATCTCTCTTCCTGAGTCAAAGGCGGGGAGGGGAGGCGGACTGGACCAGACTTGGTCAAATTCTGCCGTAACCACCCACTGGTGATCGACAGCCTGCTGCTCCTCCGCTTCTCGGACAAGAGCAAACGCGTCCTCGATCAGAAACCACCTGCTCAGCAGGGCACCCGGATCCGCCACTCTCAGTTCATGCACTGCTGAGCTGGCGAGCTCTCGCTTCAGCGACTCACTGACGTTGCGGGGCGGTACCCGCCACAACCGCACAGCCGCCAGCTCATGCTGCTGACCTGACACTTGCTGAGCTGGCGCACCAAAAGCAGCCAGTCCGTGCGAGTGCTCATTGAGCAGGGAGCTGACGTAGAGACGGGCATTGCTGCCAAACGGGCTGACGACGTGGCGCATTATGGTTGGTCCAGTAAACGGTAATGCAGAAGGGTCCCCAGACAAGCAGATGGCCACTGCACTCACTCTCCTCCAGTCCTCCAAGTTGAACGATGCTCCACGACCAACGGGAGGCGGGTCAGAGGCAGTCATGTTGGTGGGAGCAGAGAGTGAGGAGTGACCACAACCCTGCAGCACAGCGCAGCAGATGAGACGAGCAGAATAGGAATACGAACAGAGTCCTGCCTCAACTTTGCCACGGCCACCACACAGTACATCAGTCCGCCACCGGACACACAGGTCCGTGGGATACACAAGGCCACCGCAGAAAGCAGCGCTGTCAGCGCACACAACGGTCATGAAGCCTGCAGACATGCTGCTCGGTGCCATCACATTCCCTGTGAAGGTGCATGGCACCATAGTTGGAATGCTGCCCTGGCTACCATGTTGTTATCGTTCAAATGACAATGTGGCTGAAAACTGCTAAAGCTCTGCAACGCAAGGCGCCTGCAGTACTAGATCAGTTTGGTTTCGCCTGAAAAATATTTTTCACACGCGGAAAGCGTCTGTGCTGAAAACAGAACAGATTTTGGGGGGTGGATGGGGGAGGGAGGAGGCTGCTTACAGTGCGGATGAGGAGGAGGAGCATGAGAAGCTTGCAGAGTCCTAGCAGAGCCACAATGGCGATTTGCACTGGGGCACCCAACTTCCGAAAGTGACCCTTGGCCAGAAGAAAGTGCCTCGTCAGAAACTCTCTTGCGAGAAAAAAGTGTTTGATTGCCGAGTCCTTCCCCTTTGCCCATGCGCGCTTCATGTACCGCGTGGAGTCAGGGATGGAGTCCTCCGACATCATCCACCGCGCCACCTGGGTGGCTTTGCGCCGGGCCGTGCTTTGGTATGCCGGCCACTGCGACTTGAACCTCGACACTGATTCAGCAACGTTTACGGAGCTGACTAAACGCGCCGTTTTGGACAGCCACGACATCAGAGCCCGCCGGTCAAAGACCCAGGGGGACCTGGTCCACACGCTTCTCTGCTGATTCCGGTCATCCCCTTGGCTGCGGGAAAATTCGTTTTCTAAAGCGCCCGTGCCTACTGGAGATTCTTTTTCTTTGTCCCATCTGACTCCCTGCCTCTCCTTGAAGGACCCGTGCACGGAAAGTGATGAAGACGCAGTTGAAGTAGAAGCAGCAGAGGAAGAAGGAACATTTGTGTCTTCGCCGTCCCGCACACGTTCAAGGCTGGAGCATCTTGGCCGTTGGAAGACAGAGGAGGACGATGATGATGTAGATGCTGCTGACGTGGCACCAGCTGTCCGTGTGCCAGTCTGTCCTGGAATCTGTCTGGTTCGAGGTGGTGGGAGAGAAAGTGGTAGATCCCCTTCGTCTCCCTTTTTCCCTTTCCGATCCATCCAGACTTCTTGGTCTCTTTCCTCATCCCCACTCCTCTCCCTCTCCACCGCCTCTGCATGAGCAGCATTGCTTTGTGTGGTTTCAGACCTGCCCAGCTTCCTCTCACCCTCCTTCGCTCCATGATCCCTCGGCCGCAAAGTGCGGTCAAGGGACCTCTCCCGGACCCTTGACTCCTCCCTGACCTTGGCTCTTCTCGTTCCCGAAGTAGAAAGGGAAGCATTTTCAGAGATTCTCACACCCTCACCACCCGAACTATCCTCCTCTGCCGTCCTGGCTGAAGATGCTGACGTGGACACTGACAGCTGTCCGGTCGCCTGTGAAGTCAGCGGCGGGCCGGTCAGCGCACAAAGCGATGCAGGAGGCGGCGCTGACGCAGCAGCATCTGCAGGAGCTGCTGCTGCACCGGATGCTGGAGTGACAGCAGGTGCTTGCACGGCAGATTCTGCTCCTACAGCAGCCGCTTCTGCCGAATCCATTGCCACCAAGGGATCTTCAGCCACACGCGATGCTGCTGCCCCTTCGCATCCTGCTGCTTCCGCTCTGACTGGAGCCCCTGCTGCATCCACGGCAGCAGGGTCGCTCGCCACGCCTGCTGCGGCCACTTGCTGGTATCCTCCGGGAGGCTCTGGACCAGACTCCATTTGACGACAGCGGCTCAAACGCGCTGCTCGATCGGTTTCCGGCGCGACACTCGTCCACCACGTTGAAGGATGAGGACTACCACTGTTGTAATGCCGGCATCTCAAGTAGTCGCGGCTGCAGCAGCTGCATCAGCCGCAGCAACTGCATCGTCTGCGACAGAAACGGCCGGCAGGAGGGCGTCAGTCGGAACTCGCTGTCAGCCGCTACACGTCGGGCCCTGTCGCCTTGTCGTGCTAGTTGTCTTCGCGGCATGCGGAGACGACGGACTTCCAGCTTGCCTCCATTCTCGCGGGATTTTTTGGGTTACATAGTAACCCTTTGTTTTCTTACTTTTGTGTGTTTGTGCCGCAAGAAAATCGTGATTGGTGGATCGGTCATTTTTCTCACGTATCCACCAATCAGGTGCAAGAATCTGTAGGACTGTATGCCCCCCCAAGTCCGCGGGCGCCCTGCGTTGGTCGACCCAGATCAAAAAAATCACGGACATCGACCTAGATGTCCGGACAGACCCCGGATGGTGAGGAATCACCAGTCCGACGCGAGAGCAACAGGGTAAGGACTGGACGTTGGGTTGGTTCCAACCTTGGCCTCGCCAAGGTTGGTTCTGGCCTCCCTCACACAGTACCAACTCAACTCAGCTTGCCACGTCAGGGGGGGCGACGCGAGCTCAACTCGAGCTGAAGTCGTCGCTAACCGCGAAGGACCCCGCGAACTTCGGGCGAGGCGATCCGGGTTGCTAGGAGTTGCTACAGCTTCGGAGTTGTAGCAACTCGTTAGCAACTCCCTAGTCCACGTTCCCGCCCTCGTTCAGCTAGCGAGTTCAAGAATCGGACTTTCGTGCATGCCGGACTCGCGAAAGTAAAGGAAACTTGGCCTTCGCACACAGAGGCGCCGACAGTCGCTAATTGTCGCTCGGTGCAGTTGCTACGCCTTCCGGTGTGAGAGCACTGCCGTAGCAATACCATTAGGTGTCCACCACGTGGAGGTTGCAGACGTGGTGGACATGTGCGAATGCGTGGCGGAGTTGCTACGAACCGGTGTGAAGGGGGCCTCTGTTTCACGGAACTGGTCGTCATGATTAACTCTTGTGACTCGTGAACCGGGCTTCAAACAGGGTCAAAATGCAATTGAAAGAAGATAAAATCAACCACCGTCATAGAAGAAGGTAAATAGATTACATTCTGCTTAGAATTATGTCAAATTATTCTTCATATCATGATGAAACATTCAAAACTCATCCAAATTTTTCAAATGTATTGTTTTTGTGAAGTTCATCATAAATGTGTGAAACTATAATGTTCACGATAATGGAGCGAATTAATCTCATTTAAATAAATTCATCATGAGATAAAACCAAATTCATGAAAAAAAGAAGACATGCCTTTTGAGGTATAAAGTTGTATCGTCAAGTGCATTTTTTACATTTTTTGTTGTTTTCTTTTATCTTTTACATCCACACAAGCTGGAATAAATCCAGCATAGCTTGAGGTAATTTAGGAAAAGTTCGCTCAAACCATACACAATGTTTAAGAGCACGCATGGGCAAACAAAAAAAATAAATTGAACGAATGCGGGTAACAGTTTTGCAATCCATTTACAAACCTTCCATTATGCGGGTAACAGTTTGCCCACTTTGTGCAAAAGACGAATACAATATCCACTCTTTTTAACTGGTGACCGCATTGTCCACAAAGTGCGAATATCAACTAACCGTGAACGCGGTACCCACTCGTGAGGAAATATGACTACAATACCCGTATTCTGTGCATGATTCTGACATGTGTGGACATTGTGGTCACAATATTTCTGATTTCTACGTATTCGTTATACTTTTCGTTCTAGTGCGAATTGCGTGCATGCGCGAGGCGACTGACACCGTACAATTCATATGTTTACGAGCATCTGTCAGTGTAATCGAAGTGACGGGTCCTATGTCGTTGGAATATGGTGCCATCGTGTTGCCGAAAGCGTCTGCGAAATGTGGGGGGTATNTTTTTGGCTCGGAGATGTCGTCATCTTTATAAAAGTAGTAGTCGCTGTCGTCATCACTTCCTGTCGTACACCGAATGATGTTGCAAGTAAGTGAAGTACCGTCTTCTGAATTGGAAAGAGGCCCTCACTCTTAACGATGACGACGTCGGGCCCACTTTGTTACCTGCAACCAGATTTCGCTTCCACGGACGAGATAAAGTCTCATGGCAAACCTTCCATTATGTGGTCCGGATTGCGGGCATTCATTTAGCCTCTTAAGAGATGCTAATATGAATGCCGTATTACCGCAATTATTCGGATGTGTTTTTGCCAAGGTGTTTTTTTGGGGATTATTCAAAGTACCGGGGCCGAGTTTTGAACCGCTCTGGGAAATGCCCTCCTGGTGTTTAAGCCCAATAAAATCTGAAGTGTGCCAGCCGTGTCATGTCCTCATATGCGAGAAACTCGTGACGAGGACACTCGCGACCAAATTTTCTCTCTCGACCTGGNCATTGTCCACAAAGTGCGAATATCAACTAATCGTGAACGCGGTACCCACTCGTGAGGAAATATGACTACAATACCCGTATTCTGTGCATGATTCTGACATGTGTGGACATTGTGGTCACAATACTTCTGATTTCTACGTATTCGTTATACTTTTCGTTCTAGTGCAAATTGCGTGCATGCGCGAGGCGACTGACACCGTACAATTCATATGTTTACGAGCATCTGTCAGTGTAATCGAAGTGACGGGTCCTATGTCGTTGGAATATGGTGCCATCGTGTTGCCGAAAGCGTCTGCGAAATGTGGGGGGTATGTTTTTGGCTCGGAGATGTCGTCATCTTTATAAAAGTAGTAGTCGCTGTCGTCATCACTTCCTGTCGTACACCGAATGATGTTGCAAGTAAGTGAAGTACCGTCTTCTGAATTGGAAAGAGGCCCTCACTCTTAACGATGACGACGATAACCTTAGGTACATGTGCGCCACGTCGGCAGAGATTGGAAGACGACTGGCACATCCGGGGTTCCGGGCCCATGCATCCGATAAGGACGCTGTAGAACGCCACTTAGAGGCCACGTCGGCGCACAGTGGGTGTGTGATGCGACAGCTTGCGAATCGGCCGCACTTTTCATGCTCCTGACAAGGGTGACCGTTAGGTGCACCATGGGACATGATGTCTACAGTTTCATCATGTTTCATGTCATCATCTACGTAGGTTTTCCCCGTTGTCCGTTTGCGCCACTTTTGCTCGCCATGGGGAACATGTCATTCCCTGTTGGAGCCCTGTTCTTCCGAGGCAAACCCGCTCACCATGGCTTTCCTGCTGGCTCTAAGCTCTGGTAAGTGGGTATGATAGGTACAAAAATGACCGTTAGGTGGGTACAATGTATATTAGCGTGCGTGCGTATGCATGCCATACCCACTTTGGGTCTTATGGATCCACCGCTGTTCAAGTTTTACGTTCCTTCGAAACCCCCCGTCGGCAGCTCGAACGAGGAGGAGGAACCTCGTGAATCCCAAGGCTACACGTCCGGTTTTCTCTTTGAAGACTTTGAGGAGGCGTGCTGGGTGGAGCACGTCCAGGCCGAAGAACGCTTAACTCCACGCTCCCCAGAGCGAGGATGGCACTGTGTCATGAGGTGGAACGCAGGCTCCCGCGTCAAGCCATTTCGTCCTCCGGTCGCGGGTGGGCTAACTCGCACAAGTCGCCATGGCGTCACACTTGACTGGGATGGCTTTGCTTCTGCGACCAAGTACGGTCCACCTGTTTGTCCT
This sequence comes from Penium margaritaceum, assembly GCA_023375785.1. Taxonomy (NCBI): domain Eukaryota; kingdom Viridiplantae; phylum Streptophyta; class Zygnematophyceae; order Desmidiales; family Peniaceae; genus Penium; species Penium margaritaceum. The sequence continues at coordinate 97,590 of SZWC01004917.1, forward strand.
TGTGCCGTCCTCGACACATCCCCGTACTAGTACGATCATTTAACATGCTGACCCCGGCTTATGCTTGTAGGATCGTCGGATGACGAGCACACCCCTCCCCCCGACGGACACCGCTGTCTCCGCTGCCCAGAATAAGGGAACCAAGCCCAGGAAGCGTGCTCGACCGGTGTCTCCAGTTAATTTTTTGGGAGGCGCTGCTTTCCGGAACATGGACGCCTGCCGCGAGGCGGTCCATGACTATGCCGTCGCTGCACACATGGGGGTCAAGTTCGTGCGGAGTGAGCCATTGCGGCTTGAAGCTCGTTGTGCAGAGTGGAGGCAGGCGGGATGCGCGTGGTAGCTGAAGGCGCGGTGGTAGCAGAAAACGAACATCGTGAAGGTCATTTTCTTTAAAGAGGGCCACAAGTGCAGCCGCACGGGCACAAAGGGGGACCCCTCATACAAAGCTGCGTGGGTATTGTGCCACATCGAGAGCACTATCAGCAAGGAGCCATGCACCACCTCCAAGGCCCTCCAGCAGATCGTTGAAGCGCGCACTGGCTAGAGGTCAGCCTACAACACCATTCACCGCCCGAAAAAGAAGGCCCTGACGAATCTCATGGGCGAGAAAAGCAAGTCGTGGGGTCTGTTCCCTGCATACGTCGCCGCAGTTTGTATCCTGCTTTCCTTACTTGCTTGTTGTATGCTATTCACGGTGCTTTCTACATATGTGCCAACTCTAGACGTGTTTGGCTCTGTTTTCGTGATTCACGCATGTAGTTGAAGAGGGTTGACCCATCCACCGTCGCTGTCACGGAGCAGGACCAGCACCATCTTTTCCAATGGGCCTTTGTGGCACCCGGTGCTTGCAGAAACGGATGGTCGCATGTGCGGCGGTTGCTGACAATGGACGACACGTTTTAAAAAAACGGCTTCAAGCAAGTGCTGCTGCTGGCAGAGTACTGCTACGCCAACAACCACGCTGTGCCGATGGCGTGGGCCACATGCCCTCGGGAAGACAAGGACAACTGGGACTGGTTTTGTCAGCGGCTGGCAGAGGCGTATCTGACGGCACGACACAATGGGACTGCAGTCATCAGCGACAGAGACGCCGGACTCATCGCCGCCGTGAAGCGCCAACTATCACGAGCTGTCCACACATACTACGGTCAACACCTGCGAGAGAACGTGAAGTCTGAGGCGGGTTCAGTAGCAACCGACATCATGTGGCGAATGGCTTCTGCTTTCACACAGAACGATTTTGACTGCGCGCGGGACGAGCTCGGTCGGACGTCCGACATGGCGTACACATACTTGTTCGGTGGAGATGGCGACCCAGGGCTGCCATTAGAGCAGTGGACGTGCCTGAAGTGCCCTATGCCTCGTGGTGGGAAAATGACGTCCAACGCGATGGAGTCTCTGAACGCCCGCCTGATGAACATACGGCACCTGTACCCATTCCACTGCTTTGCACAAATCTACCCTTTTGTGCAGAGACTGTTCATGGAGCGCCGCCGTGCATCCCACGACTGTGAGAGCCGGTACGC
>SZWC01004917.1:99245-119362 GCA_023375785.1 Penium margaritaceum
AACGCGATGGAGTCTCTGAACGCCCGCCTGATGAACATACGGCACCTGTACCCATTCCACTGCTTTGCACAAATCTACCCTTTTGTGCAGAGACTGTTCATGGAGCGCCGCCGTGCATCCCACGACTGTGAGAGCCGGTACGCACCCGTCGTGGATGCCAAGCTGCAGCACTACACGGAACACGCCAAGGACTACCGTGTCATGCGCCATGGCGGGCTCATGGGCACCGTCACCGGGCCCAGGAGCGTGGCGGGCCGTGAAGTGGATGTGAACGCGAAGTCCTGCTCATGCGGGCAGTGGAGGGAGTTTGGGTACCCCTACCAGCACGCCGTAGTGTTGATGTTGGATGAAGGCGTGAACCCGGGCCTGTACACCGACATGCATCTGTCCCAAATGGCCTCGCGACGTACATACAGGACTCCCATGCCGGGGGTCAACCTGCGCGAACTACCGTACGCCATGCGCGGATGGGGGCAACCGGGTGCAAAACGCTCCCGTGGCCGTCCACGCTCTAAGCGCTTGGACAGGGCGACACGTCGCAAGCGCGACCGTATCTGCACCAGATGCGGGATGAAGGGACACCCGCCCCTGAAGTGCATCAACCCACCGGCACAATCTCCAGCAGATGTGGCTGCCGCACGCGCGAGAGAGCTGGCAGCCAACAACGTGGAGACAAAGAATACTGAAGTTGAGCTTGTCGCCAGTACTGTGGCACTGGCAACACAAGGTCATAATTTGGGCTCGGGCAGTGGAGCTGAAGGCGTTGAGGGCGGCAGTGGAGCTGAAGGACTTGAGGGCGGCAGTGGTGGAAGTGCATTTGGGGCGGGGCAGGCTGGGGACGCTCCTGGTGCTCCCTGCACAGGCAGTGAAGGGCAAGGTGTGGAGGGTGGTGCGGCCGGTGGAACAGAGGTGGTACGTGGAGCTGTTGGCGGTGGGAATGGGGGTGATGGTGGTGCAGCTTGCGTGTTGACAGTAGTGTTGGCTGTTGGCAATGGAGCTGCACGACGTCATGCTTCACGCCGTGTAGGAAGTGCCAGGGAAGCGTTCAGCAGGTCCGCGGGAGGACCGCACAGTAGAGGCAATGGTGCTGCTCTTGGTGCAAGGGGGGGGGCATTGGGTGCAGACATAGGTGAAGGCGATGCCACAGGGCGGGGGGAAGCAGATGGTGCAGAGGGAATGTTCATCATGACGTCATAGGTGGACAATCCTGATGATGCATATGACTTTAGTGAGTCGTCCTGGTGTGAAAGCTCTGAGTCAGGTGACTGCACCGACACGGACTTAGAAGAAGAAGAGTCCCTGACCTCGGGTAGTGGGGACGAGGATGAGTGGGAGTCTTCCTCCGGCATGTCTGACGACGTTGCACATCCCAAGCGGTGTCGCCGTGCGTAATGGTCCTTCGCTTATTTGCCATGGTAAGTCTTAAGCAGATTTTTTTGTGTAGGCATGTTTTCATCATTTCATTCTGCTTGTACAACATTTCTAACCTATGGGTTTCTTTGCTATTGCAGGTTCTACCAGTGGCCTACATCCGTGGGTCCGTGACGAGCACACGGAAACGCAAGATGATCTGGAGGAGACGTGCAAAGCCCCAAGAACAGCGACAAGTAGTTAGCGACAATGCATTCGTGGAGAAAGGACTGCTATTTAGTAGACTTAGCTTGCATGATGGCGATGAGACAAGGGCCAGATTGCAAGTGATCAATCCCTGTAGTGGGCAGTGTGCATCACCCATTGGGGATGAATACTTCGATGCTGTGTGTGAGTTCTCGAGGGACAAAGAGTGTGTGGCATGTGAAGTCATTTCGTATGTGCGTAGTCTCCCTGTGTATGTGCAGGTCTGGATTAGCCATGGCTATTTGACCCCGCTGTTCTTTTGAGTGAAACATTTGACACCAATGAATTAATTGGCCTTAGGTATTGCATTCATGTGTTAATTAGAACTGTGACCATTGCTGTATTAATTCGCATAGGCAAACCTTAGTCAACATCATAGTAAGCAATGAATTAGTGCACTCATATAACAAGGATGCCTTGTTAGTCTGTGTATGGAAGTGGTCTATTTTCACCATGTGTAGTCATTCGCATAGGAACATGTTAGGAACCATTGTTTCATCCTGTGCATTAATGTGCGAAATTAACAGGTAACATTGGTTTCTTGCAATGTTTCTGGAACGTGAGTACTTTGATGTGGAAACAATACTGGACTCATATTTACAGAGGTAAACATAGAGTGCAAGTACATGACATTGGGTATGCTTGCAGGACTGAACAAGAAAATGTTCGAATTACCCACTGTCACATTTGGTGTACATGTGCAGCCAAGTGTTGCTATCAATATACAAGCAGACATTCATCACATCATATCACAAGGCTTAATGGTCAACGCATTCTGTACATGGTACGCGGAGAAGAGAACACTGGGTATGGTGATGAACAAAAATTGAAAACTAGTCCAAAGCATCCACCGACACTATGAAGTCCAAGGCATCCACTGCCCCGGAGTGTTTGGTGGACGAGGAGTTGGCATGCGAACACCAAGTATCCAGCACATGGTCTCTGGTTCGCATGGGTCATTCACCCAGCTCGGTACATCCGTTACAACGAGCGTGTCCCAGCGAGCCTTGATCGTAGCCCATGCCTCCTCCACTTGCTGAGGCGTCCGATGTGGCATGCTGGGTGTGGTAGGTTTGTCATGTGTATAGGTCGGTCGACCCATGTCTACTACGGTAACCACAGTGGTTGGAGATGGCTAATGACGAATGCCAGCTCCGTATTTGTACGAGGTCTACGAGCGGTTGCATGAGATCCATGGCTCCCATATGTCAGGGCAGTTCGATGGTCTCAAACTGGGCATTGGCCAGTCAAGGGTCTGTGCCATGGCTTCAGGTATCGGGGGCCATGTAGTCTTTGGCGGATGGCGGCCACGTACGAACGTTGTACATGCCGCTTTGCGGTGCCATGTTTCCTTCATTGCGACCCATGCTCGGTGTGTAACAAAGGGATCCACATAATATCCAGTACTCCATCCTCGACCTTCTTCGTACTTCATGCGCCCTTCGGATGACATGCCATCGGAGCCAAGATTGGTTTGTCGATCCAATGGAAGAGGTGTCGCTTAGTGAAGAAGATCGCATTATGCAAAGTTCGATGTTATGTACTTTTCAGTACGTCCAAGAATCTTTCGAACTGGTACATTGTACCGGTTCGTCAGGTTAATCCTTTGCAGCCATAATTGTTCGTTACCGTGTACACCGCGCATAAGTGACGGATGCGAAGAGACTGTTACGGCGGAATGATTGGCCCATAACCCGTGATTCACGGCTTCATACGGCAGCGCATCGACGGCGTCCGTTCGTCACGTCAGCAGTTGCTTGGTCGCAACTGTAGGTACACTGGAATACGTCGTCGAGGCGTATGAGTGGTCCTCCAGTACACGCAGGAGGCCTGACACGGTGGCATGCCACGTAACCGTTGGGGACGCATACCCTTCCACGATGCAGATAATTCTCCCACAAGGGACCCGTTCTGATGTTTTCGCGCTCGGCGGCCCTGCCGCCTGTATCGCACAAAATTGGGTATTGGAGTCAGCCCTGAAATAGTGGGTAATCTGCACAGCCTTTTTTNTGGACACTACGTAAATGAAGTTGTCAACCATGAGTAACCTGCGCATAACTTTTTCAAATGGTGGGTAAAAAGGAATCGGCCCCTAAGAATTAATTACCTTTCGAATAACTGCAAGAATATGGTACTTTTGCTCGGTTACTATGGAAACCTAGGCACGCTTTGCGTGCAACACCTGCCTCTTGTTTTTTTTTTTGTCCTATGGTCGTAATCGATGGGAGCGGGAGGGTCTCCAAGACGCCAAAACAAGCCCGGGGATTGAGCCCGCCCCCCCAAACATATTACAGCTTGTATACTCCGGGATATTTCCACCAGCAGTGGAACTTTGGTGAGATGCGGATTATTTTGTTTTCTCTACTTCCTGTGCGCTGCACAAGAAGGGGGCATGTAATATTTCGGAGTATAATTGGTTCTGGGATTTGTTTTTCTTTCTGCCAGTGGGGAGTTGGGCTGATCTCAATGCGGCATGTGTGAGGTTTTCTTGGAGGAGGTGTGGCATGGTTGCAATGATGGTGGGGGTGGGGTTGTGTTTTGGTTGTGCCCATCGCTCTTGCCAGAGGCGGTGCAAGATGGTGGAATGTGTGATTACCCATAAAGTCCGCTTGTTGGTGGGAGTGGTAGGACCTATGAGGATGTTGGGCACTGTGGGCGGGGTTTTAGGTAAGAAAGTGGTGAAGAGGATGCGAAGGCATTGGATGATTGGTTGGATATCTCGGCATTGTATAAAACAGTGTTCAATCGTTTCGGGTTCGTTGCAGCGTGGGCAGAGTGATGATGAAGGGGGGGGGAAGAAAGCGAAATCTGCGGTTGACTTGGATGGATCTGTAGATGATTTGTAACATGAAATCTTGTGGTCGAAGGCGAAGGGGAGTATTGATAAGGCTGTCATGAATATATTTCCATTGGAATGTGGTGTTGGGGTGCTTCTCCTTCCATTTTGGCTTGTGTGTCGCATAAGGATTCTCTAGATGGAGGAAGCTTTTGCAGATTTCTTGTAGGGCTGGGTTTCTAGTTTTTATTCTGTAGCTAGGGATGTCTGATTGATGTGGTGTGCCTAGGAATATCCCCTTTTTGACATACACTGGTGTGCAATCTGCTCCAAAGAAGGGTCGGGGTTGTGCCCATGTGTAGCGGCAGAGGCGGCCTGTGATGAGGCATACTTGTAAGGGGTAGCCACAGATTTCTGGGCCTCGTTGTCGTAGCTTGTAAATGATGCTGATCGGGAGGCCTGTGAGGGAGGGGAGCGTGACGTATGGTGTGTAGTTGTAGATGTCTGCAATTACAGGTGGGTTTGTGATGATGGCTATCCAAGAGAGGGGAAGGTGCTGTCTAACCTCCTCAATCACTCTTCTTTGGCTCAGGGTAGGTGGCTTTCTAAGTGTCTTTGAGAGGAGTTGAGGATCGAAAAGATGTCGTACTTGTATTTCAGAAGTGAGTAAGAAGTGTTCTCTCGGAGGAATGCCAAAAGGTTGATGGCTTGTTTTGAGGAGGTGTCTGTTGTAAGCCACGTATTCCCGAGAGATGTCCGGCCAAGTGAGGTTTGGGGGAAGGATAGTAGGATGGGTTCGTAGAAAAGATGAGAAGTATTGGCGCCATCGGGTGCTCAGATGGAGGGATTGAATGTTGAGGATTGATGGGTGGGAAAGGAAGAAATGTCCTTGTTTCGGCAAGCGTTGGGTGTCTAAGACTGTTTGTTTCCATTTGTCACCCGGAGGCTTCAGATAATTGTAAACCCATTTTGCACCTTGTGCTTGGATGAGGAGTGGTGGCCACTTCACCGCTAAGCCCATGTCCGCTCGAGGACAGATGATAGTTTTTTGTGTGTATAGGTGGATGAATTTGTTGGGGTCTGCAGGGGCTTTGTAGGATGATAGGAATTGTGTGAGAGCATTGGTTAAAGAGTTGAGGTGTTCTTGCGTGGGGGGGAGAGTTGATGAGTAGTAAAGAAATTTTGGGTTCAAGTAGGAATTTATGGCAGTCACTTTTGTGCGGAGTGGGCTACGGAAGTTGTTCCACATGGGGATGGCTGTTTTAATCTTGCTCACGATTGGATCCCAGGTTCTCCCCGCCGTTGGCGTGGAGTGAAATTGGATACCTAGAATCCGGACCGGACCATGGGTGACTGGGAAAGGTGGTCGGTTAGGGATTTGGGTATGTTGGCCAATGGGGAGGATGACTGTTTTTGTTGGACTGACTTTGAGGCCTGTGTGGTTGGCAATCGTTCGGAAAAGATGTCGAGTTTGATTGAGTTTGCGGATAGAGCGGATGAGTAGGGTGGTGTCGTCCGCGTATCCGGCAAAGCGACGATAGTTGTAGGACAGGGAGGGGACACCTTGGAGGTGCCATTTAATGTATGCGGAGATGGGTTCCATGGCACAAATGAAGAGAAGGGGTGCCAGGGGACAGCCTTGGCGGACCTCGGAGTGAAGGGTGATAGGGGAGGAGAGTTTTCCGTTTATGAGTAGGCGTGTGGTGGTGTTTTTGCGTAGGAGTTGGAACCACTTCATGAATTCAAGTGGGATTCCAAGGTGGAGCATAGCGTGCATCAAGTATGGTCTTCTTATTTTGTCGTACGCCTTTTCAAAGTCTGCAGCGAGAAAGTATAGTTGGTCCTTGTTTTGAATGGCCCAATGTTGGATATCGTGGAGTTGCGAGAGTGTGTGTTGGATATTTCGTCCTTTTACAAAACCTATTTGGTCTTGATGAATGATGTATGGCAGTGCTTGGTTGAGACGGTTTGCAAGGAGTTTTGCTAGGATCTTGTATTCCACATTAAGAAGGGATATTGGTTTGTAATTGGAGATTTTGTCCTTGTCTCCTTTCTTATGGATGAGGGTGGTGATAGCTTCTGTGAAGTAACTGTGGTCCGCGGGATTGTTGAGGACATTGTGAACGAAGTAGAGGAGGGACTGTGTGAAGTGGAGGTTATTACCGCATAGGGTGCGGTATAATTCCCCTGGGAGGCCGTCTGGGCCTGGAGCTTTGTGGCGGGGCTGGCTGAGGATGCTATCTGCTATCTCTAGCTCCGTGATCGGGACGGCGAGGGCTTGAGCTACATGAGAAGGCAGTTTTTTCCGCCGGTCTGGAGGGAGTATTTAAGATAGGTGTCGACTTGTCTGGGAGGCTTGTAAATATCCGTAAAGAGGGAGCGCACTTCCTCCTCGATGTCGTTTTGACTATTAACTTTTTTCCCCATGGCATTAGTGAGTTTGAGGATTGTAGTTTGTGCTTTTCGTGATGTTATGCGGGAGGTGAGGGTATGAGAGGGGAGCGTAGCTTGTGCGTGCCATTAGGGCTTGTGCCCGCCCTACTATCAAACTCCTGGACCCACTCCAAGCCCGTTATCGTTCGAGCCCTGAAAGCATACAGCCAACAGGAGTCCAGACGCTCGTAAAAAACCATAGTGCACATGCAACTGAAGCTAGCTACTACTCGAAGGAATCATGCGTCCTCTCTCTCCACGATAGAGCGGCTAACATAACCCCCTGGGACACCCTGCTAAACACTTACCTAACGACACGCACCAGCTTCCTGCAGCAAATTCCATTCTCGCGGGAACGCCAAGCTTGTACCCTTGCTTCAAATGAACGACCTCAACCACCCATGTGGCTAAAATGAAACGGGGTTGTGACCATATATCCACAGAATTCCCAATGTATCTGATATATCCAGTAACCTCTCTTTAAAAACGCCATATCCACCACATTTGCACTTTAATTATGATATACCCACAGTTCGTAAAAAAGCAACGAGGTATCCAAAAAAAGCATGCAAACACCGTGTCGATGCTGCATAAAATGCAGCACTGGAGTGTTGACGTCATCATTGAACTTGAACAATCACAAACCCAAATTTCGAGGTGTTTGTGATTGTTGGAGGAAGTGGTTTGCATAGGGTTTGTGAGGGGGGTCCGAGACACCCCATGCGTTGAAAGGGGACTTGTTGGGCCCCGCTACGACGGGGCCTAGCAGGTGCCCGCGCGAAAAATAAAACCCTCAACCCCGAATGTAGGTCGGGGTTGGGTTTGAAGGTAGTTTTCATGTTCAAGAGATAGGGTTTGCGTGCCCATTGTAAAAATAAAGGAAAAAGGGGTCTTTTGCTTGATCGCAATCCCGCAAGGGAGCGAGAGTCGCGATCGAGCGAGAGTTGCTTGATCGCGACTCTCGTTCCCTTGCGAGATCGCGATCTCACAAGGGAGCGAGAGTCGCGATCGAGCGACTCTCGCTCGATCGAGGAGAGTCGCATGACCCTCATCGCCATGCTCGATGAGCGACGCATCTCGTTGATCGAGCATGGCGAGCGAGCTGGATACCGCGTTTCTAGTTTTTTAAGTGCTGGATATGGGGGACATAAATTTCCGCTCGAGGATATGGCAGGGTCCGCCCTTCGGGATCATGGATATCCTGGCTATTTCGCCCAAAACAAAACCAGTTCAGTTTCGCCAGGTCCAAACAAAACACACGAAACGGGCAATCCGAAGACTCTCGTCAGGAATCTGACAAAGCGATGCTCAAAGTCACACGCCGAACCCAAGAGCATTTTGGGGGAAAAGACATCTAAAAAACCGAGTTCCGTGAATCTTGCCGCAAGTTTGTCGATCGATTGAAGGTCGACGGTCGGGGATTGCATCCGGTTGTTTTGAATCTAGACTCCAGTTTTAGGGGGTCCTCTTGGAAGAGGGTGGCGAACTATAATCTACATATTTTGTTCAAACTTTGAATTCAACGAATGTCTATGTTTGGCTACAATCACATGTGTGTGCACTAAATCCATTGATGAAGAATAGAAGCATTCACAGACTAGGATATCATTGACTCCGTGTTTTTGTTGCTTTGTCAGCCTTAGAGGTGAGGTTATCTCTAGTGCGCCCTTGGGAAATCGTCGGTTTCCCTCTGGCAGAGGGAAATCGACCATGTGCTGTGGCATACAAGTTTAGGTACCCAAACAATCCGATTTTAGTGGGTGATGTGGGAGTCTCACCTACTAACCCTCACCCCTAAGAGTACCTTCACCACGGGTCGTGACCCTGTGGTTGTAGGATCCAGCACAGTCTTTACGTTGTGAATTGATGTACTCGTCCCCCTAAGAGGTTAGCATAGTTGAACCAGATGGTTTTTGGTTGAGGATGCAGGTTAAGATGAAGTGATTGGACTTTGTTGTCAATTTTGTAGGTTTTAGATTGGATGGTCAGTTTGTTATCATGGGGATCATTGATTTTGTTCTTTTGTGTTCGTGTAAACTAAAGAGGCAACAGTTTAGTTAAGTTTCAAAGTCGTGATTATGATCCTGCAAAGGAATGTCTTCGGACTTCTTATTGGTTTTCTTAGTCCATAGAGATGTCACATCCTCAGTAACCGTCTTTCTTTATAATTCGTGGCTTGTAGTATTTTCCACCAAGGGGAAAATTGTGACAGGTGGTGGACGATGAAATTTGTGCTGATTCGAGTGTTTCATATTAGTTTGAAGCTGTCATGTGGTTTGGTTGTAATGTATTTAAGTTTGGGGCACGTTTGGAAGAATGCATAATCGTTTCTTTGCAAAAGTTATGCAAATGTTTACGAACAGGAAGGGTAAATGTGAAGCCTATTGTGAACTTTCATGCTTCTTGTAATTATTCTTGGTGTAATCTTTTTAGGGGCAAGTGTTGTAGCATGGTTTGTAGAGTGTTGAGTATTGTTTGTAGAGTGTTGTCCAGGATGGCTGGGACACCTTGTACCTCCCAATCCTGTTGGTAGTAAGGGTGTCAAGTGTTTTTATTCTTTTGTCTATGTTAAAGGTCAACAAGCTTAGGTGGTTTTTTAACTAAAACTCTCTAGGAAAGGATTGTAATTTTGTTAGAACAACTTCAAAACTTGTTGTCTTCTGTATAAACGGGAGTCCAGATGTTAAGGTCATGAATGAGGGTTTTGGGGAGAGTGGTTGGAGTAAGATCTAGTGTTGGGGCTACATTGTGAGCATTGGCATTATAACTGTCTATTAGTTTTGAGGTTTTTCTAGTGAAAGAGGTCATGCACCAAAAGGTGCAATGCGTTGAGGTGGATTCGCTCTTGGACTTGGCTTCTTCTTGGAAATTGTAATGCCGTGGACTTCCTTGTCAGGGAGGACATGCTCACGTATGTCCATCCTAAAGGGGTTTTCATTTGGTTTTAAGAGAAATTTGTTGAAAGTTATTTACTCCTTTAGTAGTGCTTGTCGATAGAGTGTCGATGGTTAGATTGTTGAGTTCATGGTTTTTAATAGTTTTAGGATATTGAGCCATTGCATGCATAGATGCTCTTTGAATTTGAGAATGTTGGGGTGAAAAAGAAGCAAATGTCCCATCTTGAAATAAGAAAGCTACGTTACTAGCCGTCCATTTCTAGGTGTGTTGGGAGGGGATGAGGTAGTCGTAGCCTTGCAAAGCGCTTTGTGCATGCAAAAGGATGGTAGGCCATGGGACATCAAGGCCGCCTTAGTCAGGATGTGTGATGGCAAGGTCTTTATTGATAAAACGAGGTCTTCTGTCTTGCTTGTATGCAGAGAGAAATTCATAATGATGTTTCGTATTTGGGTAATGATTCAGGAGAAGGGAGGGCTTATGCTTGAGTGGCAGAGGAATTTGGGAATCAAGTAGGCACAAAGAATGATGAGTTTAGTTGAGGGACTAAAGTGAAAATTACGCCAGTTGACATCCAAAGCTCTGAGTTGCGTGATGATCGTGTTCCACATAGAGGTGCTATGTGGGTCATCATCAAGGTTAATGCATAAGATACTTTATGGTTCAATGGATTCTAGGAACATGGTTGAGGGAGGGGCTGAGGTATGGGGTCCTGCTGGAAAGAGGATCGTTTTTCCTGCATTCGCCTTTACTGCCTTCGCCCATGGTTCAGAGTTGCTCCACTAAGTGGAGGTTTTTTGGTTTTTGATGAGGACAGTTATGTCATCAACATGTTGCGAAGGTCGGACGTTGGGGAAAGTATGGTTTTAGATTGAATGCATTGTGCAAAGTATTGTTTCAGGGCATCCATGGCAATGATAAATAGAAGAGGAGGGAATAGATATCCTTATGTGATTGCAGTTTCAGTTCAAACCTATGGAGATAAGTGGCCATTGATGAGGACACATGTTCAATTATTGTTTAGGATTGCTTGGATCTAACTCATGTGGATTGGGCAAAACCCCATGGCTTGCATTGTTCTGTAGAGGTGTGTTAGAAACAAAGTGTCACATGTCTTTTCGAAATGGGCCAAGAGGAAAGTTGGGTTTCGGCTAGGTTTCTTAGACCAGTGTTGTAGGTCTAGGATGGAGGATAGGGTGAGTTACATGCTTCTTCTTTGAAAAAACCAGTTTGTTCAGATTGTGATTCGAGGCACAATGGGTGTTGGTCTTTTTGTTAAGATGTTTGCTATGAATTTATAATCAGTATTTATAAGAGAGATGGGATGGTATATTTTATCTTTCCGTGGGATCACCCCATGTAGAGTAGGAAGGTTGTAAGGTCAGTAAATTCTACGTGGTCATCAGGGTTCTCAAGAAAGTTTTAGAAGGCTCGAAGTAGGTTATTGACAATGGTTTCAACAGTATGTTAGTATAATTTTGAGTGGTTCATGGACCAGGAGCTTTACTTTTCCATGTGAGAAACATTGATTTTCATTTCATCCGTGGAGATAGGTTGTACGGGGGCTTTGAGTAGTTCATGGGGAATTGTTTTACGGCATAATTCCGCTATACCCACTGTTTGGGCTTTCGAATTTTCTCCTGGCCATTTCTCGTACTTTTTTGACACGGTACTCACTTTACACAAAAGATGCGTGCTGTACCCACTTTTCTCGAAGCGCCTCTAATCATGCATGCCGCACCCACTGTTGGAAATAAATCTACGCTGTACCCACTTTTCTCAAAGCGCCCCCATATGATTTTTTGGCACGATGGACGTCCAAAGTATTTGCTTTAAACAGTGGCCCTCAAAAGTATTATGTACATTTCGTGGACGTTATACATATTTTTCTGCGGAAGTGGCCCTCCCATTCTTTTTGTGCGAAAACTAGGTACGACGTCCTTTAGTTGCGAGGACAGTGGGTATGCGGCAAGTGTACCCATTGTTTTAAGGGGAGGTAAGAAAGGTGAAATTGAGGGTTGCAGAGGTTGGGAAAAAAGGGACTGACAGAAGCTAGTGATGATTGTGGTAACATTTTGTGGGTTGGTGGTAATTATTCCAGTTTGGTCTTTTAGTGAGTTTATGGACGAGGCTATTTTTCGAGCACGGATGTGGCTGGAGAGGAACTTGGATGCTTGTTCCATGCCCTTGCTGACGGATAGCTAGACATGTGTGTGTGCGTGTTTGTGGTCAGTTAGGATGGATTTAATGAGTTGGCTTTCGTACTTTTGTGATAAGTATAAATTTCGTCGGTTCTCTTGGTTCTTGGCAATTTTTTTATGTAGAGCTTAAATTTTTTTGTTTGGATTTTGGATCTTTTTGTGTTGATGTATTAGTTTTTTATGCTCATCGACATTATAGGTTTTAAAGGCCTTTCTAATGGGACCCTTGTACGTTTGCTCCTTCTCCGTACTCCGCGTATAACTGTTTGACGGAGCTTTGCTCCTTGTCTTTGGATAAGGAGACGCGTGTTTAATCTCCAGAGTCATTTACCTGAGGGAGCTTGGGATAGAGAAGAAAAGGCTGATTGTGGAGGCTGCTAGGTGATCCATAAGTGGGTTGGATAAAAAAATATGGGTAGCAGTGTGTTGAAGGTGGTTTTGGACTAAATTGTGATGTTTTTTTTTTTGAGAAAGTAAGAATCTCGGGGCAAATTTTCGAGACCGAGATGAGACCCAGGATGCGGAGTTGGAAGCAAGATGAGAATGAGATGTGTGTTGTTTTGAAACGATCGAGACAAAATGAGATTGACGAGATCAAGATCGAGATCTCGTCCTGTTTTGTGAACCTTGCGCGGCAGTTTCCGTGGCAGCACATGCCTCGCTTGGTGTTGGCGAGGTGCTCACATGCAAGTCGTGTCATCTATTTTCATCCCTCATAGGATGAACCTGGACTTCAAATTTTGCCATTGTTCCCATGGTCGGCATGTTTTGTCATGCATGGTGTGGCACGTCTTTCTGCTTCCACGCGCTCTTTGCTCACGCGCAAACTGCAGGTGTTCCTCCATCCTCCCCCCCCCCCCCCCCCCCCCCCCCGCCACACACCCTGCATGCTTCCCCTTCTCCTTCCTCCCTTTTCTGCAGAGGGAGGAAAAACATGCCTTCCTTTACCTTTGTTTCCTTGAAGGTTGTTGGTACTTTTCGTGATGTTCAGCAATGTTAATGATGAAAATCTTCTCCACTTTTCTGTTGCAGAACGCATTTGTGTGAAGGACGACGTGCAACATGGTGGTATGGCTCCCTCGCAACAGGCTACGTAAGCGAAGTGATGACGTCAAAGCCTCATATTGGGGTGTTGAGACTGTAGACAGTGATTTCTTTATTGCATCCTCCATAACAACAATACATTGTAAATTCTTACTTGAAAGCATGAAGGCCTTACGTCTCCACTTGTGGTTTCTACTTTTTAGTAAGGAAGGAAGTTACAATGTGAAGTTTTGTGACAAAAATGTGATTACAAGGACATCATTTGCTCAGAGGCGGAGTACTTGTGCCAAGGGACAGTGTTGGGAACGGTTCGTTCAAGTATGCTACGCTATCCCGTTTGTAAAGAAATTCCTCATTCTCTACAAGGGAACATGATATGGCTTTTGAATGAAACTAGATCAATGGAAATGTGGCGAAGATGGTGTCTGATTGGAAGTAAATGGCTGCAGCTCTTTTGCAATCTTTTGTTTGACCTTGAAACCAAGGCACCTATGTGTTACCGAAAAGATCAACTTCATGGCCTTCGACCTGAACTAAATGCCCTTTATTGCCAACACCTATGTCGGACACTTGTGTCCAACCTGCACCTCCTGTGGAATGAACTTTGAGGCTATTCTGTGTACGTCACAAATGCCAATTGATTCTTCAAGATGGTCTTTGACTTATTTTCTTCTCCATAGTGCACTAAATGCTTTCTTACTCGTTCAAACAAAAGAATTTCATTTGAAAACATCGGGTGTGCACCCGTGATAATTATATTGGAGTACGGACTGATTATGCTGAAAGTTGTGGAGAAATCTATGTCTTGGCCTCAGTCAATCGTTTTCTTAAAACACGCAAGCACCTGTCACGCTCTTTAGCTTTAGTGTGCCTAAACGCTAGCTCTGTTCGTAATGAGATATTTTATGACCAATTGTACACTATAATTTTGCAAATTCATGCGAGCCAAGACGTGGAAAATCATTGTTTTTCCCTTTAAGGAGGTACCATTGTTGTTAAGAAGTGTTGCCAAAATTAGTTAAGATTTAGGTGGATAAATCATTCATTTTATCATTCAAATACTGAATTTTTTTTCTAATTACTATTAATCTACGTAAAGAAGAAAGGTAAATGTTGAAGATGATTAACAAGAATGATTAGTTATTCTTGTTTTAACTATTCAAAAATCTTACGTATATTATTTAGAAATGAACGAGGATAAACGCTGAATCCTCCCAATGCGTCTTGATTCAAACATGTGGAGTTCATGGGAAAAATGCCCCTCTCTTTTCATCAATCGGGAAAAGAAAAGACATCACATGACCAGGTGCAGGAAAAAGAAGACGAGACTATCGAGTTCGGGACTCTTGTTGGCGGGCCGCTTGTTTTGCATCGTGCGTGGGCCAAGCGTCGCGACGAGCAAAGGGACCTCCCTGACCCAAACCGAAACAAGTAAAGGAAAAAGGAGAGGACGACGAAGGCAGGCACTTGCTGGCGGTGTGGACGCACTGCGTGCCGATCGCCGTGTCAGTGTGGCCCGCACAAACGACAAGAGAGCCGCACTGCTCTTCCCGCCAAAACGTTCCCAACGGCCACTCTGCCCTACCGAGCTACCGAGCTAGCGAGCTAGTGGGGGTGGTGGGGTTTGCCTGCCGAGCTGAGAGCCACTCGGCAGTGCTACTGTTGCCGCGTCACCAAAAAAACAATTCCCTTCAGCCGCTGAAAGGGAATTCAGGCTCCAGTTTTTAGGATTCTGCACAAATTCGGCAAACGAACTTCGCAAACACCGCTGCAAACGCACAATGCTTCCGAACAGTGTGTTTCAGGATACGGGTCAACGCGGCTACGTTTTAATTCACCTTTTGGTCTAAGGAGGCACTGCCGTCGCCGCAGGCACAGACAGCCTGTCTCCACTTCAACTGTTGTGGCAAGTTGGGACAGATCGACTTTGGGAACCCTAACTTGCTCTAACAGTTGCCGTCAAGAGTTGAAAGTTCATCAAGAGCTTTAGGAACCTTAACTCGCTTCACTTCTCCCGCCTTGACAGTCAACCAGGCAGCGGCGACGACTGCATAGATCTCAGATATGGCCTCGTATAAGGACGCCGCCGACCACATGCGAAAATGAGCCACGCCAAGCAGGCTAACGGAGATGAGACACACTCGAACAGCCAGCAGGCGACTACTTCAGCCATTTACTTCAGCCACTTGCGGACGGCAGCCAGCTTTGGCGAGTATCCTTCGCGTTTTCCGGCCAGTGCTTTGCAAAGGAGGGACATCAGGCCATCACCAGATTCACCTACGGGTTTCAACAGCAGCCATCGTCCATTCTAGTCTACTCAGCAGCAGCCGTCGTCCTATCGTCTCTATTCAGCAGCAGCCGTCGTCCTATCGTCTCTATTCAGCAGCAGCCGTCATCCTATCGTCTCTATTCAGCAGCAGCCGTCGTCCTATCGTCTCTATTCAGGAGTAGCCGTCGTCCTATCGTCTCTATTCAGCAGCAGCCGTCGTCCTATCTGCTCTACTCAACAGCAGCCGTCGTCTTATCTCCTCTACTCAACAGCTGCACCCCCACTGAAGCTAGCCACCTGACAGCTGCTGAGCAGTGACCTCGTCGACAACCATCAGCAACAGTGAGACGGCTGCTTCTTAATTCGTGCAACGTTTGGCCGGAAAAAAAGCAGCCACTCTCTGCTGCTGGTGCGGGCCTGTCTCACATTGGTGCTGGCAGCAGTAGAAGATGGCGGGTCTGCCAGACTAGCGGCTTCAGTTAGCTGAGTTTCCACAGTGCTACTGCACGGTGGTTTGCTGCTCTGCACCCTCATGGCGGCTTCAGTTGCTGAGATACCATCCCATCCGTGACTCACATCCAGCTCCAGCACCATCAGCTGCGCCTAAATCATCACGGCAACAATCACAGTCTTCAGTCTGGAGAAAGTTCCTCTTGCATCAGGAAATAGTGGTGGAGTGGTAAGTCTTGCAGCACCTGCCAACTGAGGTGACAGGTTTCGAACTTTGTCATGAAGATAGTATATTGAATATAGTTGAAAGTGCTAGTGCTAGTGCTAGTTGAATATAGTTGAATATAGTTTGTGTTGTTTGTCACTGACCTGTTCTCTCTCCTCTGCACGTGCACTGCAATCGCCTTGTATCTGTTCAGTGTATAGTGCATGTTGTTTGTCACTGACCTGTCCTCTCTCCTCTGCACGTGCACTGCAATCGCCTTGTATCTGTTCAGTGTATAGTGCATGTTGTTTGTCACTGACCTGTCCTCTCTCCTCTGCACGTGCACTGCAATCGCCTTGCATCGGTTCAGTGTATAGTGCATGTTGTTTGTCACTGACCTGTCCTCTCTCCTCTGAACGTGCACTGCAATCGCCTTGCATCTGTTCAGTGTATAGTGCATGTTGTTTGTCACTGACCTGTCCTCTCTCCTCTGCACATGCACTGCAATCGCCTTGCATCTGTTCAGTGTATAGTGCATGTTGTTTGTCACTGACCTGTCCTCTCTCCTCTGCACGTGCACTGCAATCGTCTTGCATCTGTTCAGTGTACAGTGCATGTTGTTTGTCACTGACCTGTCCTCTCTCCTCTGCACGTGCACTGCAATCGTCTTGCATCTGTTCAGTGTACAGTGCATGTTGTTTGTCACTGACCTGTCCTCTCTCCTCTGCACGTGCACTGCAATCGCCTTGCATATGTTCAGTGTATAGTGCATGTTGTTTGTCACTGACCTGTCCTCTCTCCTCTGCACGTGCACTGCAATCGCCTTGCATCTGTTCAGTGTACAGTGCATGTTGTTTGTCACTGACCTGTCCTCTCTCCTCTGCACGTGCACTGCAATCGCCTTGCATCTGTTCAGTGTACAGTGCATGTTGTTTGTCACTGACCTGTCCTCTCTCCTCTGCACGTGCACTGCAATCGCCTTGCACCTGTTCAGTGTATAGTGCATAAGCCTGTCCATCCGAGACCGTTCTCACGAGAGAACCCGGTCTCGCCCCACCCGTCGCGAGGACGCGAGCAGGTGACGATCCGCGGGTTAGCGGTTACGAGCGATTGTCTCGAACTCGCCCTTTGCACGTGCGAAATGTGTTTTTCTCTGTCATATGCCGTTGTTTCCGTCGTTGATGTGGTGAGCTCGTACATATGTGGTTCTGGAAAGGTATTTCTTTTTATCCCTCCAATACCGTGTGAGAGGAGCATCGATGGTCCCTACAAACCAACGGAAGCAATATCAATTTTTTTGGGAGGTTTGGATGCCCAAAGAGGATTTTCGACTATTGTTTTTCTCTCTCAGGGGGGTGGTGGAAGCGAGCGAGAAGCGTCGCCAAGGTCGACGCCCACTGAACCCCCAGCATGTGCTCGACGTCTAGTGTGAGTGGGCGTAGATCTGACGGCAGCCGTCAGATGGCTCTCCGGATCTCCGGACTACTCTCCGGACTTGCAGATCTACGCCCACTCTGCGGATCTCCGGATGTATTTGCACGTGCATTGTGTCATTCAACACCGTCGATCTACAATTTTCATGATCGCACCTCTAGTGCGTCTTTAGGCGGGGTCAATTCCCATCCAGAAGTCGGTCATACCGACTTCCGGGTGCGACCTGGCATCCCCGTCTTGCCTTCCTTCGTCTTTCCTTTACCGTCGATCGTGCGGATCTATGGCATCTGGCGATCCGCGTTTGCTCGATTGATGGGATATTTACAAGTTTAAACTTGATTGATGCCTTGTTTTCAAAGTATGGTTTATGACGTATGACGTCAGAAAACGAGAGTACACGTCAATATTCAAGTCTTGTACGAGTGTGGTGTTGCTCGCAGCGTGGACGAGCACGAAACGTTCTCGACACGCGTTTTGCCGAGCGATACCGCCCCTCGCCTGCGCGAGAGCGAGTGTCTCGCTTGGACAGGCTTAATAGTGCATGTTGTTTGTCACTGACCTGTCCTCTCTCCTCTGCACGTGCACTGCAATCGCCTTGCATCTGTTCAGTGTATAGTGCATGTTGTTTGTCACTGACCTGTCCTCTCTCCTCTGCACATGCACTGCAATCGCCTTGCATCTGTTCAGTGTATAGTGCATGTTGTTTGTCACTGACCTGTCCTCTCTCCTCTGCACGTGCACTGCAATCGCCTTTCCTTCCTGTTGTTCCTGTCCATGCTAGTGACCTCTTCTTGCCAATGCATGCATTCTGCACTTCAGGCGCTAAGGTATCGTTCTGTGTTCTTTCTCACACTTCCTGCACCATGGTTAAGGCGGCTGTTTGACCTCATTGCACTTACTGGTGTGACTGACCAGGGTCTCGAATGCATGGGGAGGGTGGGGCATGTTGTGTGCCGGGGTTGGGTGATGCTTGCTTGACCCCTATTCCACAAATTCGCCTGCAGGTACCCCGAGCCCATCTACAAATCCTTCTCGCCACCCCTTCCCCTGCATGGGAGGGGGCTTTGAATCCTCTTGGCTGACTCCCGCTCACACTTGATTGTCCCGGAGGGGGAGGGGGAGCCCCCCCCCTCCTCCCCTTCCACTCTATTGTCCTCGCTCTCTCTCTCTCTCTCTCTCTCTCTCTCTCTCTCTCTCTCTCTCTCTCTCTCTCTCTCTCTCTCTCTCTCTCTCTCTCTCTCTTTGCTCTGTTTGCTTCCGTCTCATCTTCTCGCCAGGGGCCATTCCTCCCCGATTTGACGGCTCTCTTCCCTCCATTGTTGTGTTCATCGCATCCATCCCAACTGACCTGTGGTTCTGCATCCATACCACATGATCTTTGCTTTTGCATCCATCCCAAATGACCTGTGCTTTTGTATCCATACCAAATGACCTGTCCAGTTTCATGCATACCCAATGACCTGTCCTTTTGCATCCGTACCAAATGACCTGTGCTTTTGCATCCATCCCAAATGACCTGTACTGTTGCATCCATCCCAAATGACCTGTGCTTTTGCATCCATACCAAATGACCTGTGCTTTTGCAACCATACCAAATGACCTGTCCAGATGCATGCATACCAAATGACCTGTCCAGATGCATGCATACCAAATGACCTGTCCTTTTGCATCCATACCAGATGACCTGTGCTTTGGCATGCATCCCAAATGACCTGTGCTTTTGCATCCATACCAAATGACGTGTGCTTTTGCATCCATACCATATGATTTGTGCTTTTGTATCCATACCAAATGCACTGTGCTTTTGCATCCATACCAAACGACCTGTGCTTTTGCATCCATACCAAATGACCTGTGCTTTTGCATCCATACCAAATGACCTGTGCTTTTGCATCCATACCAAATGGCGCGTGCTTTTGCATCCATACCAAATGGCGTGTGCTTGTGCATCCATACCAAATGACCTGTGCTTTTGCGTCCATGCCACATGACCTGTGATTTTGCATCCATACCAAATAATCTGTGCATTTGCATCCATACCAAATGACCCGTGCTTTTGCATCCATACCAAATGACCTGTGCTTCTGTATGCATACCAATTGACCTGTGCTTTTGTATGCATACCAAATGACCTGTGCTTTTGCATGCATACCAAATTACATGTGCTTTTGCATGCATATCAAATGATCTGTGCTTTTGCATGCATATCAAATGACCTGTGCTTTTGCATGCATACCAAATGACCTGTGATGCATTTTGTGATGCATTTTGTGATGCATGTCATGCATGTGCGAAGGTTTATGCCAAGCCGTTTTTGACTAAAATGGATTTGGGGGTTTGCATGGGGAGGGTGGGATGTGGTGCGAGAGGGGGATGGTGGAGAATGCTTGCCCCTTACCACTATACTCTTCTGTAGGTGTTTGCATCGCTTGCGTCCCCTCCCCCCCTCCCTCCCTCCCCTTCCCCCCCCAAACCAAATGACCTGTGCTTTTGCATGCATACCAAATGACCTGTGCTTTTGCATCCATCCGAAATGACCTGTGCCTTTCTATGCATCTCAAATGACCTGTGATGAATTTCATGATGCATTTTGTGATGCATGTCATGCATGTGCAAAGGTGAAGCTGTTTTTGACTAATCTGGATCTGGGGGTTTGCATGGGGAGGGTGGGATGTGGTGCGGGAGGGGGATGGTGGGGAATGCTTGCCCCTTCCCATTTTACTCTTCTGCAGGTGTTTGCATTGCCTGCGCCCCCCGTCCCCCTCCCCCCCTCCCCCCCTTCCCCCCCCCCCC
>SZWC01004918.1:46370-58913 GCA_023375785.1 Penium margaritaceum
CTCTACGGCGGCCGAGTGGACGTGGCAAAGGCGGCGGTGCAAGAGGCGGGTGTGCTGTGGAGACAGCGTGCTGGTGACAAACACATGACCTGTGGACACCGACGGGGAGGAGACGGGAGGGGTAGAGGAGAGGCGGGGAACGTGCCACAAGTTGCCACGAGCGGTGACGTGCAGGATGACGAGACCAGACGGACGCAATGACACAGTGCCGACACCACGCGAGTGCACAACATCCATGCTCATGCGGTCAAAGGCAGTCACAGACAGGAGGCTGAGCTCAAGACCAGGGACAAAGAGAACATCGGTCAGGAAGACGTCACCGGCCAGACCACGGAAACGAACGACGCCAACACCACGGACAGGTAACACCTGTCCGGAGCCTGTCCGGAAACCGGAGACATCGCCGTCAAGACCGAGCATACTGAAGGCCTCGCGAGAGGCCGTCATGTGGTGCGTGGCCCCGGAGTCGATGATCCAGGTGTCAGCAGGATCCTGGACAGGGGTCGCCAGATCACTCACGGTTACGTGGCAACAAGCGAGGGACGCGGACGTGGTAGAAGGGGGCGCGAAGCGAGACTGCCAATCATCAAGCCATGCGATGTCGTCAAGAAGTGGGGTGAAGGAGACCACGGGAGACGACGAGATAGACGAAGAAGGACATGACCGCAGCTCAGTCTCAGTCATGCAGGGAGGGTCCGGGGGGCAGGATGTGACGCAACTCGCACTTCCCTGGGGAGGAGGGCGAGGCAGGCCAAGCTGGAGCGCGATGAACTGCTCCAGCTGACGCTCACGGGAGGACGGCCCGGGAGTGTAGACAGAGTGAGGAGTGACGGCGCCGGAACCCGGGTAGTAGGAGGGCGAAGCCGGCGAATGAAGTGGAGGTGCCGACGGCTGAGGGTAGTACTGCTACGGGTAGTGCTGTTGCGGTGCGGCTGTCGGCGGGACAGCCGGAGCTGCCGAAGTGGCAGAGCTGCTGGACGAAGTCGGAGTGTCGGGACCAGCAGCAGCGACGGCGGCAGAGGCGAGGCGGCGCTCCCGCNGGACCCGGTCGACGACTGCTGCTGCTGCTGCTGCGGCGGACCCTTGCCTTTCTTGTTGCGGTTCTTCTTCTTCTTCCCCGAAGGCGACGAGGTAGCTGTGGCAGGGGAGGAGACAGCCACGGAGGCAACGGCAGGGGAGGCGACGGCAGGGGAGGCAAGTGCCTCCGTGCGATGGAGCTGAGACTCCTGGTGAGCTTCCTCAATGCGGAGGAAGAGCTCGTATGCCCAGGGCATGAGAGTGCCCTGGGCCGCCATGGTGGAGAGGACGTCCTGGGGATAGTGGACGAAGACGTCCGCGTACGCACTGGTGGCGCCGCGCTTGATGGTGAGGAGCGCGGACAGAGGGGGCGGAGCAGAATTGCCGAGACGACGAAGGATGTCCTCCGCCCGCTTCCAGTAGGCGGTAACTGTCTCGGTCTCCCCCATGTGTAGGGAGTTGAAATCCCGAAGCAGACGGCTGATCTCAGCGTCGCTGGATAGGCGATGGGGTCTGGTGAGGATGTGCCATGCAGCTGCAGGGTCAGGGATGGCGCCAGCGGTGAAGTCGCCAAGGAAGGACTCCAGGGCAAGGCGGGAAGCGGGGGGGGCGACAGGGACAAGGGCACGGACGGGGCGACCAGCGTCATACAACTGATCGGCCTGGGTGGAGTCGTAGGGCAGGGTGTAGTAGGCCCACAGACCTTCACCCTGCGCCCAGATCCGGAAGCTGAGCTCCCAGCTGCGGAACTGCTCGCCGCTCTGAAGCGGCGGCGGAGGTGTCTCAAAGTCCTTTTGCCTGCGGCCGGCACCCAAAGTGGGGCCAAGGACGGAGGTCACTGTCTGCCATTGGCGCTGAGTCTGCTGCTGTGCCAGGTAGTACGTGGCAGCGGACACAGCGGGGCTAGCATGCCCTGGGGGGATGAAGGACAGCGGCGCACTGGTGGCNACCCTGCGCCCAGATCCGGAAGCTGAGCTCCCAGCTGCGGAACTGCTCGCCGCTCTGAAGCGGCGGCGGAGGTGTCTCAAAGTCCTTTTGCCTGCGGCCGGCACCCAAAGTGGGGCCAAGGACGGAGGTCACTGTCTGCCATTGGCGCTGAGTCTGCTGCTGTGCCAGGTAGTACGTGGCAGCGGACACAGCGGGGCTAGCATGCCCTGGGGGGATGAAGGACAGCGGCGCACTGGTGGCGCTGTGGGAAGCGACCGGCTGTAGGGCTGCAAGCTGCTGCGTCAAGGCGGCAAGCTGTTGCTGAAGAGCAGCAAGGGGGTCAGGGTGGCTGCCAACGTTACCAGCGGGCTGCTGCTGCTGCTGCTGCTGTTGCAAAGGCGGCGGCTGCTGCTGCTGCTGTAGTGGCGGTGTCTGCTGCTGCAGCGGCGGTGTCTGCTGCTGCAGCGGCATTGTCTGCTGCTGCCGCTGCAGGGGCGGCGGCTGTTGCTGCTGCAGGGGCGGCGGCTGCTGCTGCTGCAGGGGTGGCGGCTGCTGCTGCTGCAGGGGCGGTGGCTGCTGCTGCTGCAGGGGCGGCGACTGCTGCTGCTGCAGGGGCGGCGGCTTCTACTGCTGCAGCGGCGGTGGCTGCTGCAGTTGCTGCTGTAGGGGCGGCAGCTGCTGCTGCTGCAGTGGCGGTGGCTGCTGCTGCTGTAGCGGCGGTGGCTGCTGTTGCTGAAGCGGTGGCGGGTGCTGCTGCTGTTGCTACAGCAGTCGCTGCAAGAAGGGAGGGGTAGGGGTCCCCCCACCAGAGGAGGACCCCTCATCAGGACTCCCTTCCATTACTCAGTGTCTCTTGTTTTCTATCCTTTCCCCCTTTTTTTGTGTTTTTTTTGTTGTTGATGACGTCAGCAGTGATGTCAGCAGTGACGTCAGCAGAGGAGTGCTGACGTCAGCAGCAGTGGACGTTGGGGCCGCTGCTGTTGTTGTTGCTTTTGATGCCGCTGCAGCAGCTGCCGCTGCTGCTGTTGCTGTTGCTGCTGCTGCGGTTGCTGCCGCTGCTACAGTTGCTACCGCTGCTGCAGTTGTTGCCGCTGCTGCTACTGCTGCTGCTGCTTCTTCCTTGATGTTGCTACTGCTGCTGCTGCTACTGCTGCTTGCTTGCTGCTGCTGCTGCTGTTGCTGCTGCTGCTGCTGCTGCTTGCTTGCTACTGCTGCTGCTGCTGCTGCTGCTGCTGCTGCTTGCTTGCTGCTGCTGCTGCTGTGGCTACTGTAGTTGCAGCCGCAGCTGCTGTTGCTGCGAGCTGTTGCGGCTGCCACGGCTACTGCAGCTGGCCGCTGTGGCTGTGCGCTGCTGCAGCCGCGTGCTGCTGCTGCCGCCCGCTACTGCAGCTGCTACGTGCTGCAGCAACTGCTCGCTGCTACGGCGGGTTGCTGCAGCGAGCTGCGGGGGTGGGGGATTTTTTTTCTATTGTTTTTTTTCTTCTTTTCTCTTTGTCAGCCGGCTGCAGCCCGCTGTCTGCAGCGAGCAGCGGGCTGCTGCTCGCCTGGCAGCAGCGAGCTGCTGCTCGCTGGTAGCAGCGGGCTGCTACTCGCTACTCGCTCACTGCGAGCAGCGAGCAGCAGCAGCCGCGGCTGGCAGCTGCTGCTGCTGGCTGCTGCTGCGGCTCGCTGCAGCAGATCTGCAGCTCGCTGCTGCTGCTGCACGCTGCTGCAGCTGCTGCGTGCTGCGGCTGCTGCCTGCTGCCGCTGCATCTGCTGCCGTCTGCCGCTGCCACTGCCGCTGCTGCCTGCTGCCGCTGCGGGCTGCTGCTGCGAGCTGCTGCTGTGCGCAGCTGCTGCTGCTGCACGCTGCTGCCACTGCTGTGCGCTGCTGCTGCCGCTGCCGCAAGCTGCTGCTGCTGCTGCCGCGAGCTGCTGCTGTGTGCTGCTGCGAACTGCTGCTGCCGCCTGCTGCTGCTGGCGGTGCCAGTCACTGCACCTGGGTGACGTTTGCTGCTTGCGTCGTCGCCAGTAGACGTCAGACGCCGCCTGCCGCTCACCTCCTCGCGTCACACGTGGGGGTCAGTGCTGCCGAAAAATTTCGGCAGCATATCCCCTGGCCCAGTGGCCGTGGGAAAAAATCTGACGCCGCCACCAGGCGGTTCAATTCTGCCGGAAAAAATCCGGCAGCATTACCCCTGCACTGGCGCGTATGGGGGTCCGCCGGCGTTGTCTGGCACCTGTTCGTCAGTCTTCTGCTGCTGCTGCTACGCTGTGGCTCTGATACCAAAAAGGAATAGCCTAGGCAGCAGGTTGGGGCAGCAGCATTGTTGATGCAGTGTGCGGGCTTCCACGCTCGTTGCTTAAGTCAGCTGCCCCCTCAGTCTGCTGCTCTAGAGTCTAAGTCTGGAAGCTCTGGGTTTGTTACTCAGAAATGCGCGCGCCAGTGTTAGTGCCAGAAAGCAGCTGAAAACTGTAAGTGACTGATTAGGAATGAAGAATGAACAACAATGAGAGACCCCTCCAAGTTCTAGGCCCCCCCCAGCTCTGTAGAGCTTGTTACTCAGTTCAACAGCCAATCAGAAAATAGCTCAGTTCAGGCTGGCAGGTTTTCTCGGTGAGGCCTGCCAGGCAGCTGACAGCCCAAAACCCGGGCGTCGTCCGTTTTGCCTGAAAACTGGACCATACCATAATACCGCCGCTGCGAATGCAGCCGTGCGGTCAGAATCTGCTAGAAAAATAGTAGCAAGGAGTTATGGCAGCCTAAACCCAGATAGTGCCCACAACGGTTTGTGCTGCCAAACAGGGCCATGCAACGCGCAACTGGGACCCTAGGCAGTGCATGACGACGCAGACGCAATAGGACGCGCTGGACGCACGCAAGCAGCAAATGCAGTGTCAATGACCGCCGGCAGCACGACCGCCGAGGAGGCCTGCCGATTTAGCTGAGCGCGTCGCCTGAGAGAGGAGGCTCCAGCGAACTGCGAGAAGACCTCAGCGTGCGTCGGCTCCACCGGACGACACTCCATCAGCGTCGCGTCTCGCCGTCAGTCATCTGCACGCCGATGTACACAAGCCGGGAGGACACGACAGAGCACAATGAGAGATGTGCAAAAAAACCAACATTGACTCATTTGGGTTCAGCAGGGGTGACGGGGCCCGGTGCGGTTAGCTGCCGGCGCCCCTATATAAGCCCGCTAGGGGCTCATTTGTAAACTCTCCTTGTTCTTTATAGGACGGAGTAGTTATATACCCATCGTTTTGCCAGAAAAAGCTTTGGTGCCCATAGTCGAAAACTAACCGACAATGGTGCCCATAGTCGGAAATGAAGTGACGGCGGTGCCCATAGTCGAAAACGAGATGACATCGATGCCCATAGTGAAAACCGACATGACAACTGAGCCCCCGGTTATTGCTCGTCATGGGCATGATTGGTATGTATTTCATGGTTTCAATAAATTAGTCTTTCATTTTAACGTGGATTATCGCACGACTTTGTGCCGTTTCGTCGTCGGCCGTACTAGTAATATGAAAACCGATGGACATGGTTTGACACTGCTCCCGAGCTTTATTCATGGGTGTGTTCACATAATGTTGCACGGATTCCGCTTCTACGTAAGACCTGGTCACGGTATGCCTCATTGCGTCATGGTATTGTGTACACGAACGGTTCGTTGAAGTTTCCCGGTTCGCAAATACGACCATCGGAAACGCGTCCTAGTCATGCAGCGGATTCCATCCACGTATTGACAGCCTGTCGCGTTGGACGTTCCACCGATGTCCCGCGTCGCAATGCCCCGCATATCACTCAGGTGGTCCATGCGATTCACACGGCTGTTTCTCAGATGTAAGCCTGAAAAATACTTTTCTTCGTCCCAGGCTTGCGAGTCGTCGGGGGGTGTCGGATTGCTGGCCATTGCGGTGCAGTCCGTTGTCGATGCTGTTGCACGCCCTCACAATGACTTCATGCACCGCACATGGGAGACAATTGTGGGCACGAATGTTATTTACAGCCATGTTTTATGCACTGCATGCCCATGTTGCCGTGCGATGGCGGAGAACACGTACCAGAGACGTGGTGGACCTATCACGTCTTCGTGGTTCCCACCCGACGACTGCGACGTCGACGACACTGACGAACCTTGCTTGACACAACAGACTTCTCACGACGACGAGGATGCAGCCTGCACAACAACGGACGGGGCTGCACGCCGTGAAAGTCAGGGTCCACTGCGGATGTCGCGTGTAGGTGGTCGTGTGCACTCTACCAAGGGCCTGCCCCACGGCTCCGACGATGAGGCACGGGCAGCCGACGCCATGGCGAAGGCTGGGTCCGATAACATCGCGAAGGCGAAACCGGACCCTGCAAGCAGAAGGAAGCGGAAAGCAGACGTTGACTTCTCGGGTGGCTCTTCCTTCGACACTATGGCAGCATGCAAGGCTGCCGTGGAAGAATATGTGGTGGTAAACCGCATGTCCCTCAAGTGGCTGAAAAGCGACCCCATGCATTTTGTGGTGCGGTGCAAGCAGTACGCCACCAAGAAGTGCACGTGGGTTGTACGTGCGGGGTACAGCAAAAAGTCCGGTGCTTACAATATCACGTCCTTCACAGACGGCCACCTCTGTGATCCTCGAGTCTCCTGGGGCAACCCAGTGCGCACCACGCGGTGGGTGGTCCGGCACATTCAAGGCACCCTCGCCAAGGACCCTTCTGCTTCTGCAAAGGCACTGCAGGCGGTCGTGACGAAGGTCAGCAACACTAAGATACCGTACACCACCTTGTACCGCGCAAAAAAGGCGTGCCTGGAGAAGATGTATGGAAAGAAATCCGAGTCATGGAGCATGTTTCCTGGTTACGTGGCAGAGGTACGTCCGCAAGGTGTTGTTGTCGTTTACTCTTGTTATCCGCACCGTTTCCTTCCTACTTTGTGTCTAATCCTGTGTGTTCATTTGCGCAGCTGTTGAAGGTGGACCCGCTGGCCATCGCGAAAGCTGAGAAGGACCCGGACACTGGCGCGTTTGACCGTGTTTTCGTCGCACCCGGTGCCTGCCGCAAGGGTTTTGAGTACTCGCGCTGTGTCATCGTCATGGATGGAACGCACCTGAAGAATGGTCACAAGCAGGTGCTGTTGATCATGCAGTTCTTCGATGCCAACAACAACGCTATGCCCGCGGCGTACGCCCTTGTTTCAGGAGAGGATGAGCGCAACTGGACGTTTGTCTGTGAGCTGGTGGCAGCGGCGTACCCGTGTGCAGCACTGCAAGGAACAACGATCATCTCAGACCGTGAGAAAGGACTCGCCAATGCATTGGAGTCCAAACTAGCGGGTGCTACGCATACCTACTGCGCGTGGCATCTGATGCGCAACGTGCAATCCCGCTGCCAGGGCCGGTCGGGGTCCTTGTTCTGGAATCTGGCGCGCGTCACAACTTAGGAGGACTGGGATGCATGCTTGGCCGAGATGCGCCGACAAGCACCACGGGCTGTGGACTACCTGCTGGGTGGAAACGGCGAGCCGGGCATCCCTAAGGAGCGCTGGAGCCGTCTGTACTGCCCAGTGCCGCGTGGCGGGCACACCACGAGCAACGCCATGGAGTCCCTGAACGGGAAGCTCGTGGACTTGCGAAAGATGTACCCGTACTTCTGTTTTGTCAACCTCCATGTTTTTGTGCAGAGGCTGTAGCACATCCGTCGCAGGATGGCTCACGACGCTGTGGACAACGTGGCGCCGGCTCTGTACCTGAAGGTGAAGAACAACTGCGACAGGAGCCGCGCGTACAACCTGGACTTGGACGGTGACGAGGCCGGACCATGGACGAGCGGCACTGCAGTGCGGGCGGACGGCACTCCACGAGACGTCAACATCAACAGCAAGGAGTGCACGTGCGGCAGGTGGCGTGAATACGGGGTGCCATTCCCACACGTGTGCAGTCTCTTGCTCGAGAATGCACTGAACCCCTTGGCCTACTTGGACTACGGATACCTCACCCTCGACTACAAGAGGACGTACAACGCGCCATTCCCATTGCCGAAGATGCGACTTGTGAAGCGGGCTGACCCGAAGTGGCTGTAACCTGGAGCACGTCGTGGGCGCGGGCATCCGGCCACGGTCAGACTTGACCGGTACGCCAAGGTGAAGAAGAGGCACATTTGTGCACGCTGTGGGCAGATGGGCCACGTCCGGCATGCATGCCCAAACATGGAGGCGCCGACACCAGAACAGATGGCCGCAGCCCGCGTGGCAGAGCTGGACGCAGAGCGCCGCATGAGAGCGTCCTACAGGTCAAACGTGGACGCCATGGGGTACTCCGGGGACGAGGCTGATGATGCACCCCCTGCTGAGGAGGAGGGAGAGTCAGACGAGAATCAGAGGAGGAGGGGGAGGAGGAAGAGGAGCAAGGGGAGGAGGAGGAGGAAGAGGAGGGCAGGGATGGTGTGCAGGAGGGACAAACAGATGACTCGGAGGGGGGTGAGGAGGGGGATGAAGACGAGGAAAATGAGGGGGGGGAGGGGGGGCAGGAGGTGGTTGACCCCGTGGCAGTGTCCAGTGATGATGAACAGGGGGACCGTGATGCTGCTGAGGACCGTGAAGAGCTGTGGATGGCTTTCCACGCGGAGGTGGACAGCATCACGCGTTCCTTCGGCCTTTGGTAAGTTTGTTCATGCTTATTCATGCTAAGTGTTCTCCATCCTTTCACTCATGTTCCTATTCCACTTACTAACTCATACCCTTGTGTGTCCTTTGCAGAGCCGACGTAGCACCGTTCTGGACCAGGGAGGTGCAGGCCAGATTACAAGTGGCCCCTGATTGCACCTCTGCCTTAGAGTAGTGTTTCCTTGCGCTTTACTCTGGGATGGTACATGTGTTGGGACAGTTTTTGGACTTGTTACTGCATGGAGCACTGAGCATGTGTTGTACTGAACATTTGCTAGTCACTGAAGTCCATGTTTCCATTGCCAAAAAAATGCCATGAACGGCATGAATTCCCAATATTTGTGTCTCCAAGTGCCCTTTGTTGCCTTGATGTAGTACTGCATAATGGTGTTCTATAATTTTAGTGCACATTAGTGACCTTGAAATGATATGCAGTGAATGTCCCTGAAGGACTTCCGTAGTTTACATAAATGCTATGAACAAGTTCATTTCGTTCTCTTTGCGTCAGTTGTTTCAAAGAACCAGAAGATGAGTTCATGTGAACAAGCAGACTTCACTATCATCTTCCTCATGGGAGTTGGTGCAACACTAATGTGTCAGAAACTGTATTGCTGTCTGTTGCCGCCAACAACAACAAGATATGTGCCAATGTGCCACTGTCCAGCAACACACAACGATACATGTCGACTGGATGCCTACACAAGTGTTGCAGAGGCAGAGGAGAGTGAATGGGACGATGTCTTGTACGAGGGAGGAGACGACACTGTCCACACGGTTCATACCGATGAGGACATCTTCTATGATGCACTGGGATGTCAGGGACGTCAGGGTTGTGGTTGTGACTTGTGCACCTGGCTATGGCTGTGCAGTGTACTGGATCCGAAGTGGTTAGATCCAGCGTGGACTGGGTAGCACCTCCTTCATTATTACTTTCATGCCCACGATTCTCTGTGAAATAATTCAATTATGTCCATACTTTGGATAAGAAAAAGACATCCATGCCCATTATCGTGTGAATATTAAGACAATTGTGCCCATACTTTATTTCGCCTGTGCCATACGTTGACAATGAAAGTACAACTTTATGCCCTAAAATATACTTCACATGAACACAACGTGTCCATTACTTCAGGATAAAAATGTGTTATGTACCGACATCTGTCTGTTTTATATATCTGCTATGCCCATTGTCGTCAATGGAGAATACCTCGCATGCCCACGACTGTCATTGAAATAATTCTCGGGTGCCCAGAATTCCCCAAGAAATACATCTGCCATACCCAATGTTCTGCATGGAAAATAGCTCAGATGTCCAAACATGTCAGTGGAATAATACTCATACACCCGGTACTCTCACTACAATAAGTCTCACATGCCCAAAGTTGTCGACGGCATTACCATGGATTCCTCATGATGGACTCGGTGGCTCCAACCATATCCACGGCTCCCATGGGTCGGGACAGTTGAGCGGCCTGGTACTTGGCATGGGCACTCCCAAAACCCAGGCCATATGGTACGGAGAAACCGGAGTCTCGACCCATGGTGGTACAATGTAGCCCAACCTTGCGTTGCGTGCGACATAGCGGTCCCACGCCTCCTTCAATGCCACCCATGCCTGGTGTACGGCCACAGGATCCTCCAAGGGAGTACCCCATGCCTGATGTGCCAGGCCATTTCGACGGGCGTTGTTGTCCATGACCTGCGAACGTGGTCGTCAAACTTCGGTAGTAGCAGTGAACTGAGCGCATTTTGCTATCGGGGAAGCACCTTCAACGCACGGCAAAGGACCGGTTCATCGTGCGAACCAGCACAAAAAGCGGGTCAGTTGATGAACCTCTTCGCGTGATCATCACTAGACGTCGGCACCTGCCGCCGACATCGGGTTCAGGTGCTCGCGGCGTCGGCAAATTCCACCGTGGACCTGCGCCGAGCGACGCACAAACATCTGCTACAGCGCACCAGAATCTGTCCACATGCATGAGTCGATGTTGTACGAACTCCCTGCCGCGGAAAGGAACACGACAAAACGAACCATCGGCTGCCAAGACAGGCTGTCCACATTCAAGGTTTGTTTACGACATGCAAGTCGAAGACGATCGAATACCTCGGACGAATACTGGGCACAATTGTCATTATATTCCGTTTTCGCACGCTCCCTGAAAATCATGGGCATCGATGTCATCTCGTTTTCGACTATGGGCACCGCCGTCACATCGTTTCCGACTTTGGGCACCGATGTCATCTCGTTTTTGACTATGGGCACCGCGGATATAAGGAGCGAAACGATGGGCACCGGAGCATTTGTGCTCTTCTTTATATTCAACATTCCAGACTTAGCCAAATTCTTGTCGTCTTGCATCGCACTCGCACACAGAGCTCATGTTCATTCTTGCATGGGCCTGCATGCCCTAAAATTATTTCCAATTTGGTATCAGTGCACAGGGGGGCGTGTGAGCAGCAGAAGAAGCAGCAGTGGGCGGAACACAAAGAGAACGCGCCACATGGTGCCACGCCGGCAGCAGCGTGAGGGAGCGCGAAACGACTGCACGTGAACGCCATAGGGGCGGTGAGCCGAGCAGAGCAGCACTAGCGACTGCGGCGGCAACACCATTAGCAGCAGTAGCACGCGTTGGCAGGACCAGCGTGCACGAGCGGCAGCGATGCAGTAGCAGCTTGCAAGAGTGGTAGCAGCGAGCAGTAGCAGCAAGCAGAAGCAGCAGCGTGTAGTAGCAACCAGCTACGCAGCAGCAGCAGCAGCTACTGCAGCAGCAGCAGCAGCCGTAGCAGCAGCAATAGCAGTAGCAGCAGTAGCAGCAGCAGCAGCAGCAGCACCAGCAGCAGCAGCAGCGGCGGCAACAGCAGCAGCAGCAGTAGCAGTAGCAGCAGCGTGCAACAGCGTGCAGAGCAAAAGCAAGAACAAAAAAAAGAAAAAAAAGGGAGGGCAGCAGCAGATCAGCAGCAGCGAGCAACAGCAACAGTTGTTGCACAGAGCAGCAGCAACAGCTACTGTGCAGAGCAGCAGTAGCAGTAGCAGCAGCAGCAGCAGCAACAGCAGCAGCATCTGTACCAGCTGCACCTGCCGCTGTAACTGCTGCTGCTGCTGCGAGGAGGGCCTCGCAGCCCTCCTCTGAAGGCGAGGGCCTCTGAGGGGGCCTGTCGACCCCGTTCGCCACCCCCCCCTCCCCCTCCCTTCCTCCCCTTCTCAGGGGGGCCCTTCGAGGGCCCCGCCGAGCCCTCCGAGGGGCCCTTCGGAGGGGCCCCGTCGGCCTCGTGGGCACCCTCGGCCTTGTCGGCCCCGTCGGCCGACCGACGGCGGGGCTGGGTCAGAAGGGCGGCTAGGAACCCCCCCCCTCGCTCCCTCCTCCCTCCCACACGCTCTCGCTCACTCGCTCGCTTAGCGAGCGAGCGAGCGAGCGTGCACAGGAGGGAGGGCCGGACAAGCTGGACACCCCCCCCCCTCCTTAGCTTCTCCATTCGCCCATCTTCTGGGCAATCGAGAAAAGGGGGAAGGGCGAGTCACCAAAAATACGAAAAGGGGTACGCCTCACAGCGAGTGCAAAAAATAAGACAATACGACCAAAAAAGGCGAGGGCCTAAGGCAAGCAGAGGGGAGACCTAGACAAAAAAAAGGGGGTAAAGGGTGAGGACAAAAGAGAAAAAAAGGAGGGGGGTGGCCGCGACTAATTCCCAGGTCGTCCCCATTTTTGGCCGACCATGTCTGAGACGCCCCCATTCCTATGATTATGGCTAGGTCGCCCCCATTCGAAAAACTTCTGTCTAGATCGCCCCCATTTTTTTAATAGTTTCCTAACTTGCCCCCATTCTGAGAATTATGGCTCCGTCGCCCCTATTATTTTAACAAAATCTAGAGGCTTTGAGTTTGCGTATGACGACGTCGTTGGAAGCCTAAGAGGACATCATCGTTTTTACGTGCGGCATCATCGAACGAACGAGACGCGCCCCC
>SZWC01004918.1:64569-89863 GCA_023375785.1 Penium margaritaceum
CATTATGGCGGTAGTCGAGGACACCGGAGCAGATCCATACATGCAGATTGAGTCACCTCGTCAGCAGGAGCTGAGTTCTGCCCCCTCGATTTCACCTCTTGGTGACGCTACCGATCACATCGACGCTGAGAGTGGCAGTACCTGCACGGACGATGCTTCCACATGCTCTACAGACTCTGATGACTCCTCCTTCTTGTTCTCTCTCGGCATGCAATCGCTCACTCCTCGCATGACAGACACGAGCTATGATGTGGATGCGACACCTGCAGCTGCATCCGATGTTCGAGCGTCTCAGCACATTACGACCTTGGTTGACCCCCAAGAGGATGCAACGGCACCTCTTCCATCATCTTCAGCAGCAGAGATGCAGATGGCGCTGTACTCACGAGCTGTGCAGTCTGCATGTGCAGCATCCAGTGAGGCAGAGTTGATTCTACACCAGGTCGACATGGGCCACCTCGACATGTCCGAGGCAGATTATGCTGACTTGCAGGAGCGTGTAGTCATGCTACAGCGGGAGATGATGGCAACGCGTGAGCGATTGTCACAGGAGAGCAGCATCAGTGCTATCGGCAGGAGCCTTCCGCCAGCAGCATCTGGCACATCTATACCCGGGGAGGATCTTGTACGAGCTCCGAGTATGATGTCTGTTGGGGACACCATTATAGGAGAGGTGAGCGTGCTTTCGGCTTCCGCCATCCTCGCTCCTGTCAACCCCATCATCGCTCCTCCTTCTTCTACTACTACCGTCACGCACCTTCATCCACCCGACTCATCTGCTCCATCGTCATCTTCATCCACGAGTGGTGATCTGGTTCGTTACTCCAGCTCTCCTCTTCTGGCAGTACACCCTTCTATCTGAGGGTATGCTATCCCGTATCGGAGGCCAGCTCCGCCACTTCATCCACGCACGCGTACTGCTTGCCCATTCCCGTTCCTCTGGCTCACACAGATGCATCGCGGTAGTGCGGAGGCAGGAGAGACTGTGAGTTGGAACCCTTGGCAGTCACGCGAGGACTGGTATACCCCAGGTGTTGCAGATTCACGTGAGGAGTTGTAGCCGGAGACACCACTTCGTCTTTGAGGGAGGGAGTCGACTCGCAGGTGACAGGGGGAGCTGTCTCTACATCATGGATACACCACATGACTCATTGCCCAAGATCTGTTCAGCTATGATATCAGCATCTCCATCGAGGACATCGCTGCCAGGTTCATCTGCCCAGGGGGAGTGTTGTGTGGACCTCGACCTAACACGACACCACTGCACAGCTGCATATAGATGGTAGCACACTGTTGGTCGAGACCCGGACACTTGGTGCATTGCACCAGTGTCACGAGGAGACCATGTGATCGTGTGTCTTAGTGTGTCGCTATACTGTGTGTGGCATGTGCATGCGAGCTGTTGGTCCAGAACCGGACACGTGGTGTATTGTACCCGTGTTACGAGGAGATCCTTCCTTGATCCTGTGTTTGGATGATGNACGACACCACTGCACAGCTGCATATAGATGGTAGCACACTGTTGGTCGAGACCCGGACACTTGGTGCATTGCACCAGTGTCACGAGGAGACCATGTGATCGTGTGTCTTAGTGTGTCGCTATACTGTGTGTGGCATGTGCATGCGAGCTGTTGGTCCAGAACCGGACACGTGGTGTATTGTACCCGTGTTACGAGGAGATCCTTCCTTGATCCTGTGTTTGGATGATGATAGTATTGTGTTGGATTGCTCGTAGCGGTCGAGACCCGGGCCCTGGTATCGCCAGTGTCACGAGGAGACCATCTTGTCCTCTGACATGTACATGACATGTGTATGTGTGCGTGTGCATCATTCCTCTCATGGTCGAGACCCAGACACTTGGTGGGTTGTGCCAGTGTCCAAGGAGACCCTAGATGGATAGCCGATGAGTGTGTGTGTATGTCTGTGTGAGTTGACTCATGCATGTTATGACTTGCCATACATTGTT
The DNA here is from genome assembly GCA_023375785.1 of Penium margaritaceum. NCBI lineage: Eukaryota > Viridiplantae > Streptophyta > Zygnematophyceae > Desmidiales > Peniaceae > Penium > Penium margaritaceum. The sequence goes on from SZWC01004918.1 coordinate 66,536, forward strand.
GTTCCATGCCTTCGTTTATTCGTTCTGGCGTGGATGGCTATGTCAGCCAGGGGGAGTGTTGGTTTGTGTGGCTTCCACCCGTCACGACCGACACTGCTAGTTTACCGATATACCCACATTTGGGGTATATGGCAGAGGAGGGCGTGATGACACGACGGGCCTCCGGACTGCACCGAGACTTCTCCAGTACCTACGACAGCGCCGGCAAGACGCGGTCGATGCATTCCGGCAGCCATGTGGGTTTGTCAGGAGGTAGGAGAGTTTTCTCGGTGGGTTCAGACCCGCACACCCTGTTGACTGTACCAGTGCGACGAGGAGACCCGATGGCTATTGTGGGGCTTCCGATGTTCGGAAAGCCGTCTGTGATGTCTGGACGTTGATTCCAAGATGTTTTGGCACTGCTCATATTTTCTCGGTGGTCGAGACTCGGGCACTCGAAGAGTTGTTCCGGTGCCTCAAGGAGACCACCTTTGTTACTCTGGTGGTGTATGCAGTGTGTTGACCCCTTTGGGTTCAGCAGGGGTGACGGGGCCCGGTGCGGTTAGCTGCCGGCACCCCTATATAAGCCCTCTAGGGGCTCATTTGTAAACTCTCCTTGTTCTTTATATTCAGTGTTCCAGACTTAGCCAAATTCTTGCCGTCTTGCATCGCACTCACACACAGAGCTCATGCTCGTTCTTGCATGGGCCTGCATGCCCTAAAATTATTTCCAATTGGTGGAAGCTCCAACCACAAAAATGAGTGAGATAGCTGCCACGTAGTCCCCTGTACTCGTTGGGGAGCTGTGTGGGTTTTGTACAAAGCCATAAATGCTTTGGTGCCCATCGTTTTAGTCGCTATATCCGTAGTGTTCATAATAAAAAACGAACTGACGGCTATTTCCAGTGTCAAAAACAGAAAAACGGCGCTGTCCATAGTCGAAAACGACATGACAACAATGCCCAGGTTTTCATTGTTCGAGCAAAAACAGAAAAAAAGGACTACTGTACCCACGCCCTCAAAGTCATACTTTGAAGACTTCGAGGGCGAAATGGGCGACGTTGACACTGGCATCGCCGATGTCAAAAGAAACCCTGTCGTGAGTTTTAGAGGTTGCAAAAGCGTGTTGTGATTTGTGACGTTCCTCTCGACTACAACTGTTTATTGTGACTACTCGGCCATGTCCATACACGTGCAGATCCCTGATGCGGACCCTGGTGGTACCGGTGCGTCATCTGGTGGCGGACTACCAGATTGGAGCTGAACGACGGCCGTTCTAGAGCTCTAGACGCTATCCGGAACCTCTTGCAGTTTTTCTGGAACACACAAGTGTTAATCGGTGGACTGGCTGTGGGCCCGATTTGCATGTTTTTGCATTGTGTGTCCACCGTTTGATGCCAAATGCATGCATGTGACCAGTCGTAGCGTCCGGCTTGTGATCCTGCATGTCTAGGTTCAGATGATGTAGCGTTCTCACATGTTTGTGCAGAGTTACAGCCAAGACAGTGGTTCTGGGCCGGTTTTAGGACAAATCTTGCACTGCCGCGTGCGACACCCATCGTGCGCTACCGTAGGTACTTATGCCATGGACCTGTCATTTTTCATTTCTCTCTGAAAATGCTATTGAAGCATTCTAACACTTTGCCTTGTGTCTCGTAGCCAGACCCTTGCCGTTGTGTGGACGACTTGTGATTGTCGTCACCGTCTGACTACGCACTGACACCGAGTCGGCGGGTGTGTTGCTTGGAATCTTCCATGCATCTTCTCATGGTATCATAGCGGTGAGACAATTGTCACCGAGCTACGCAACAGAGACGCAACAAAGCAGCGGCAGTGAGATTCATCGCTGCAGCAGATCCACAAGGCCCTATCGACAATGACAGGTGATTGCCGTCGACGTCGCTCACCATCACCACATGAGACTCCATCAGCAGCAGCCCCTAGCGGCAGCAGGCAGTAGTAGACAACAATCCCCAGCTGCTTCCGACATCGGCACATGCAGCAACAGCAGCATTGAGCAACAACAGTAGCAGGGCGGCAGGTGCGGCGCGCGACGGCAGCAGCACAGCAGCAGCACGTGGTGGCAGAAGCAAAACACCAGTGCAGCAGCATAGGCAGCAGCAGCGGCGCTAGCAGCACAGCAACAGCGCAGGAGAAGTGGTAGTAATAGCGGTGGAAGCAGCAGCATGCAGCAGCCACAGTACACAGTAGTAGCAGCAGCAGCGCGTAGCTATAGCCACGGTCGCGGATGTAGCTGCCCAGTGGCTGCTCTGCACGTAGTAGCGCGGCTGTTGCACGGCTGACGCCACAACAGAAGCAGCAACTGAGCGGAAGCTGCTGCGAAGCTTCCGCGCGGCTGCTGCGGAGCGACCTCCTCCTCGCGCAGCAACCGCAAAGGTTGACAAAAAAACATGGTGCCGACATCAGCATTTTTCCTTGCTGATTTCATCAGGTCATGCTGATGTCAGCAACTTGCTACTCATGTCAGCACTTGCCTCTGTGAAATTTTTAGTCGGATGGGCACAAGTTGCTAGTGTTTCAACTCCTCAAGAAATGCTCACGTTTTTGCACTTTGACCACATTGACGTCTCAGCCCAAAACAAGCGGCGACTTGACTCCGTCCGGCGTAGAGAGAAAACGGTTACTATATCCCTCTTCTTCCTCCTCCGGGGTCATGAGCCCACGTTCGTAGGTTATTGAGGACCTGTAGAGCGAGCAGGACGAGATGCGTTGCATGTAGCGGTGGCAGATTGACGCCATCGGTACACTCACCAAGCTTCTTCGAGGTCATTCCACAACTCCATGACAGACCTCTGAGGGAGCGGCCAGGGTCGCACCCTCTACATAGCAGTCAGCTCCAGCATGGGAGACAGGAGTTGGAGCTGACCCGCCACCTCTTGATCCTTGGGACGAGGATTCAGATATGCCAGGCATGGAGGGCGAATCCCCTAAGCGTGAGATCCGTGTGCTTCATGAGCGTTTCCGCCAGCTCCAGACGAGCTCTTAGCCTCCACACACATCTCACTTCCCCGAGATTCGATCGTCGCCTGACCTCCACCCCAGCGACTTCCCGCTTCCCGGCGTCTTTCCCATCCCTCGTCCTTTCAGCCTTTGGTTGCTCTCCCTACGGAGCGAGAGCCCAAGGACTTCGAGACACCGCCCCCATGGTATGTCAGCAAGGACGGCTTTGACTGCTGGGATATCCTCTTCCACGTTTGGGCCACATCAGAGGGCGTGTGGCCCTACTACCACAGTCCGTATAAGACTATGGACTGAGCACAGGAGCTGACAGCGGCTAGGGCGATGCGCGGACTTCTGTACGCCATGTCGCGTGAGACCGTCGTCGATTTCTGCTCGTTCCTTGGCGAGGCGGGCACAGGCACCGGCTCATAATATAAGTCGTCAATCTTATGTTACCTCGCCTGACAACTGTAGGTCAAGACCACTCCACACGCTCGATTGCCAAGACTAGCCGGCATCTAGCACGGGAAACAAGCTAACGTGGAGACAAGAATATTTTAAGGATGGGCAGTTTGACCTCAGGGCCTCGGTTAATGTAGCGGTTCCACATTGCAGCCCGTTTTGCTCCTTCAACAACCGAGGGGCCCCGACAGCCAATCTCAACAACCGACAGGGCCCCTTGAATGGATCTTGCATGTCAGAATTGTGATTCGCGTTGTCGCATACCCTTGACTGACCACACGGAAATGTGAGGACTCATTTGTTTTTGGAAGCGGTCCTACTCGGACTCGCAGTCAGACTGAGTTCTGCTTGGATCAGACTTCATCATCCCTGGACAGTGCCTATGGCTAAGGAAATACTCTATTCAGACGTCCAACGTTGAACTGAATCATGAGCTGATGTAGCGACGGTGGATCAGTGTCAAATTCTCCAACGGATCGGATGCCTGAACAACCTTGATTGCACGCCATTTTGGCAGCTCAATAACTTTCCTCATCTCATCAGAAAAGACCCTCATATTGCATGTTCGTTTGGTTCTTTAACCGCATAAGTGGTTCTGCAATATTGCAGAACAACTACAGTCAACGAACGCATGTTTGACTACCAAATGACACTGACTATTCCGGTTTGTGATGTAAGGTAAAAGATACCAAAATGTGTGAGTTATTCACACTGGATGAAGCGATTGATCCGTAGACCCAACAGTGCACATGGGCTCCTCGAGACGCCAAGGAGCCATTCACCGGCATGAGATCAACAATCTCGAAACCCGAGGCTTCCGCCAGGCCCTCGCGTTGGTCGGCGCACAAATGCGGATCTCAGCGCTAATGGCTCCAGCTATGCGGGTCCGCGCATCAGGTCTTGGGGCCAAAACGGGCCCCGGGATCGATTTGGCCTTTAAGGATAGTAAATGGACTATTATTTGCGATGTATAAAAATAGTTTACAAATTAAACCAAGTTAAAGAAGAAAAAACTTTTTTCTTGAAAAAGAAAAAAGATAAAGTTGTTTTCGTAATGTCACTGATGACCCTTCGCGACCGTTTCCAAATAGTGTGTGTTGTGTACCTGATCTGCACGCTTTCTATGTTGATAGACCTCGTATGCGATTGGTTCGTACAGCCTTGGCACACGTGACAATGTCATAGAATAAACACAAGAATCACAGTGTGGTATAAGATTCTCGTCCCGATCTTGCACGGCACGTGACGTGTCTCGGTCTTGTCTCGTCTCGTCTCGCGTGAGACAAATCGATATTGTCTTGTATCGTGCAGTATGAGATTGCGGGACAAGAAAAATTCAAGAGATCAAGATCGGGCACGATCTTCATTCAACACCATTGCACACAAATCCTTACGGGCATGCATACCAATGTTGTTGCCTTGTTGCTCTCCCACTCGTCGACCTCAATGCCACCCATCTCTTCATAACTACACTCCTCTTTGGCCTCCTCATCTTCCCAACCGTCCTCTTCATCTCCCTCCTCTTCCTAGTCCATCTCTTCACCCGCGGCATTGACGTGGTCGTCCTGCCCTAGTATGCCACCAAGGAGTATGTTGATCACACGAATAAAGACGCCACCCTTAAATCACACGTATCAAGCAGACTATTTTTTGCCTTTGTAACACTTCCAACGTTCTCATATCAAGAGAGATGACAACTGATACGCACAGAACATGAATACATGAAGCGGCACATGGCGGATGAAGCACGTGGTAATGTCAATTCATCCTCAAACTGGCCCTGAACTACCGTGCTCTCAGTAACTCTGTACACAAGCATGCAAATACAACACCGTCTATACCCATAGATGCAGAATCTTGAGCCGAATGGTACGATTGGTGACATGTACAAGTCGATTAATGGACACATAATGCAAAATATTCAAATCAAGGAGCTAGTCCACCAAGAAAATTATAGCGATTGTACAAAGGACAGAGTAGTAATGTACCCATTGTTTTGCCAGATAAAGCAGCGGTGTCCATAGTCGAAAACAAAAAGACCGCGAAGTCCATAGTCGAAAACAAGAATTCTGCAGTGTCCATAGTCACGGAAGAAAGGACAGCGGTGCCCATGTTTTTTATACAACGAGTGAAAACGGGCACGCCTCATGTGTAGTTCATGTCAATAACACATTTGACATGAATTTTGACTTTGAGCTTTGCTTATCATCGCAGGCTCGCAGGTGGAGTTTCGTGGCAAAACCTCCTTGCGAGCTCGCGATGACCCTGCCAAACCCCCCATTTAAATTAGGGGGTTTGTCGTTGGTATTGGAGGGGGTTTCCAGGATTTGGCGCATGCTATGATAGACAAAAGGGCACTTGCCGGGCCCTGCTACTGCGAGGCACGGCAGGTTCCCGGGAAAGTAAAGAAAAAATAACCCAAACTCCCTAGTGTAACTAGGGGGGTTGTCGGATATGGGGGGGGGGGGGGTTGCGAGATGCGGCGCACGTGCGATAGGAGAAAGGTAATCTGCCGGGCCCCGCTACCGCAGGGCCCGGCAAATGCCCGGGCAAGTAAAAAAAAAACCCAACCCTCCTAGTGTAACTAGGGGGTTTGTCGGATATGGGAGGGGGGGGTGTTGCGAGATGCGACGCACCTTGTCGCAAGTTTTGGAGTTCACACTGAGAAGATACGTGGAAGCTTCCTAGCGACACAGCCGCCGACTAGGCGTTAGTGCTTGGTCAGATGGTGATGACAGTCACAAGTCATGCACACAATGGTCTGGCTAAGAGACACAAGGCAAAGTGTCAGAATGCTTCAATAGCATTTTCAGAGAGAAATGACAAATGACAGGTCCATAGCATAAGTTCCTGCCGCGGCACACGGCGGTTGTCGCACGCGGCAGTGCAAGATCTGTCCTAAAACCGGCCCAAAACCACTGTCTTAGCCGTAACTCTACGCAAAGATGTCAGAACGCTACGTTGTCTTAACCTAGACGTGCATCGTCAAAAGCTGGATGCTACGACTGGTCACAGGCATGCATCCGGCATCAAACATTGGACACACAAAGCAAAAACATGAAAATCGGGCCCATGGCCAGTCCACCGATAAACTCCTGTGTGCTATAGAAAAACTGCAAGAGGTCCCGGGTAGCGTCCAGAGCTCTCGAACGGTCATTGGTCAGCTCCCAGCTAGTAGTCGGCCACCTGATGCCGCACCGGTACCACCAGAGTCCGCATCAGGGATCTGCACAAGTGTGGACATGGCCGAGTGGTCACAGTAAACTGTACAGGTCGACACAAACGTCACAAATCACAACATTCCCCCATGACCCGATGGTACGCATGTCCATACACGTACAGCACTCAGAGGAGTACAACAATGAGTGCAACGACAAATGTGAGCAACGACAAATGTGACACGGAAACAGACACATCCCACACTCAACCAATCTCAGGTAAGGGACGCAGTCCAACAGAACGAATGGCCATCAGGAACGTTCTGCGTGCTCGTGCCTTCGTCAAGAAGTCAGCATGGTGCATGTTAGTGCCAACACAAATGACGGAGATCACGTGTTGCTCCACCAGATCACGCACAAAGTGATGCTCAACCGCAATGTACTTCGTGCGAGCATGAAAGACACCAGAGTTCTCTGCAATGGCAAGAGTACTCTGGTTGTTGAAGCGAAGCACAATGGGGGGTACTGACTGGCCAAGCTCAAGGAACAGGCGCTGCAGCCATATCGCCTGAGCAGCCCCTGCACCCAGTGTAACGTACTCTACCTCCGATGAGCTACATGCAATGCAACCATGTTTCCTGCTATGCCAAGATGCAGCGGTCCCACCAAGCAAGAACACGTAACCGGTGCGACTGCGTCCATCTAGGCTCCAGGCCTAGTCGCTGTCAGTGTAGCCGTGAAGGACCAACGGACACTGCCGGCGAAAGCAGAGTCCGAGGTACGGTGTGGAGACCACATACCACACCACTCGCACAGCCGTGTGAAGGGCTCTAGTGTGTGGAGCCTGCAAAAACTGGGCAAGGAGGTTGATGAAAAATGCGATCTCAGGATGTGTGGTAGTGGCTAGGTACATTAGAGATCCGATGAGACAGAGGTACAGGGTCACATCCACTATCTCCCCCAGCTGTGTGGGATGGTCCAAGTTTAGGGCATCCTCCCCGTCAGGCGTGAGAGGTGTGGAAGCTGTGGGCACTGCGCCGAGAAGGTCGCTGAAGCACTCCCCCACAACACGTGCGTATCGGGCCTAGTGTAGTAGTAGAGTACGACGTTGGTGGTCTCGTGGGATCTCCATGTCGAGAAACACCGCTGCAGGACGAAGGTCCTTCATCCTATAGACATTCTGGAGGACATCCTTGGCCTACTTTACGGTCTCTAGTAAAGGAGACGCGATCAGAAGGTCGTCGACATAGACCATGATGGCGGTGAACCGCTCAAGCATCCGTAGGATGAAGAGAGAGGGATTCGCCTCGCTATGTACATATCCCGCACGAGTGAGGATGCCACTGATCTCCTGGTTCCAACACCTAGGAGACTTCTTCAGGCCGTACAAGGACTTGCGCAAGCACTAGACCTTGTCACCGTCCTAAAAGCCAAGTGGCTGAGCCACGTAAATCTCCTCATCCAGAGATCCATGGAGGAATGCATTGTTCACATCCATCTGGTGCAGTTCCCAATCATCCTAAGCTACTACACCGAACAGAGCTCGAGCTGAGGTCATGCGGTCGTCAAGGGCAAAGGTGTCAGTGTAATCAATGCCCTTGATCTGAGAGTACCCCTTGACGACCAAGCGAGCCTTGTGGCGTTCCAGTGGTCCATCCGGCTTCACTTTCTTGTGAAAGACCCACTTGACCTGAATAGCCTTCCTCCTAGGTGGAAGGTCGACTAGCTCGTCAACTCCGTGCTCTCGGATGGCGTGAAGCTCATCCTCGTAGGCAACACGCCAAGCGTCAGCATCTTGTGATGAGAGAGCTTCCCTCAGTGTGCTCGGGTTAGGCGCCATAGAGGGCGAGCTGTGCGTGGCAAGAGCACACGCCTCAGTGCTAGGTCTGAGGACCACAAGATCAGCTGCTGCATCACAAGCGAAGTGAAACTCACGAGTAACGAGGTTGTGCTCTAAAGGGCACACTAGATGTACCTCTGTGTGCTCACTGCGGACATTAAGGCCTAGGGTCTTTGTGCTGGGATCACCACTCGCGATGCTGCCAGTGGAGCGTCTGGGTGCGGGACCAGACACTCGAAGGGCTCCGAAGTCCAATGGTCGAAGACGACCGCCAGGCTCACGGGAGTAACCTGGGCTCAAGGGGCGTACCTCAAGTTGAGGAAAATGTACAACCACAGCTGGGGAGAGCTGAGACAAGGGAGTTTGTGATGCTGGGCAAGGAGATGTGTGTGTGGGAGACACGGGACTTGGTGTGAATATAGGAACAAGTGAGGCAAGACCACGCACTGAGGGAGGAGTGCCCGTGGACACAGGTACGGTTACAGGAGTATGCAGAGGTACATGATCATGGGTACCTGTGGGGTGCGAGAGAATAGTGGTAGAAGCCGGCGGTGCTAGAGAGGTCTCTGGGCCGACATCGATGATCGCTGGGTCATTAGGAGCCGGAGACCGCAAAGTGAAGGGAGCTCAAACGGACACATCAGCTTAGTGAGAGGTGCTCGCAGGCGCAGACTCCCCCTTCCATCGAGAAACCTCACACATAGGAACGTGCGTGATGGACAATGATGTGATCAATGTCAGGTCACAGTAGGTGAGGGACTCAAAGAAGAGCGTGTCGCGTGACACAAGAATGCGATGAAGAGCAGGGTCCCAAAAGCGCGAGGCCTTCAACCGTTGGGAGATGCCTACGAAGGCACACAAGTGACCCCGCGATGAGACCTTGGACCCCTGCTGGTCCTTGGTGTACCACACTAAAGCCAAGGATCCCCAGACTCGAGCGAGTCGCAGGTCAGCACGGTGACCAAACCAGAGCTCATACGGTGTGACGTGGTCTCAAAAAGGACAGTGCGGGAGGTGGTTCCAGACTCACGTCATGTAGGCAAAGCCTTCAAAAGTGAAGGACTCTGGAAGACCGCACTCAGACAGCATAACGCAAACCGCATCCTCTATGATGCGGTTCCAGCGCTCAGAAACACCATTCTGTTAGGGAGTAGCAGGAGCGGAGACCTGGTAAAAAATCCCGTGCTTGGCGAAGAAGCTGTCCATCTCACCAAGAAACTAGCCGTCGCCATCTGAGCGGAAGGTGTGCAGCGTGTTGCGGGACTGACGCTCAGCCATCATTAGGTAGAGGCAAACCGCGAGAACGGCATCACTCTTCTGGCGCAGGGTGTAGACCCACCGTATCTGGGTGAAGTCATCAGTCAGGGTCAGTACGTATCGACCCCGATCGGATAGAGACTCGACAGGAACGAGACCAAGAAGGCCCGAATGGACTAACTCAAGAGGGCGGAGTGCGCGTGAATGGGAGTTAGGGTAGGTGCAACGATGCATCTTACCCTGAGCGTAGAAGAGGCAGTCGGTCTTGGGTGGCGTCTCAAAAGAAGCCGCGTCAAGACCAAGAACGGGCTGTGTCCGAATGAGCCTTGACAAAGTGTCAGAGCCTTCATGACATAGGCGGCGATGAAGTCATTACTGGTGTTTAGGGGAGAGAACACCAGCATAGGCGCCACACTGTGGGAGTTGAATGCAAGAACAGAAATGTCCACTTGCAAGTTTTAGGGACTCGTGTCTGTTAGGGACATACACAAGTCCCGCCCTTTTAGCCGTGACATCCTAGCGCGCTAGCAGACGTAGGCCGGTGACAAAGACAGTAGTCATGGGTCAGATGATCGATGTATTGGAGGTTGTCGTAAGGCTGCCAGCCGTTGTGCACGGCATCGTAGCAATACCACTTGACCAAATACTCGGTTGTATTTTCATGGTGAAGATGTCCAAGGACATCTTCAATCACGTACTCCATGTCTCCGTCCAGTTTTGTAGGTGGGGGTGTTCAATTAGGGAAGTTCGTGTTGGGATCACGGTAGTGCTTGAGCTTCTTGATGTGGACGAAATGATGAATTGCCATGCAGTCAGGTAGGCGAAGATGAGAGACGACTAGGATTTGCATTCGCTCAAAGTTAAATGATCCCAACCATCAAGGTTTGAGCTTCGCGAATTCCTGTCTTGGGATTCAGATGTTTGCAGAGCTCATGAGGACGCGACCACCAGCGCTGAAAACGTCATCGCTGCAATGTCGGCCGGCTGTCGCTTCATAGTTGCTTGTGTTTTCAGAGGGGTCAACCAATTTTCCTCCCATATGCTTGTGAAGTCCCGGAAGTGAGTGGCAACCGCGGGAGTACTATACTACGCTTCATATTTGTTTTGTTTTTTTTTTTTTTTAATTTAGAATTTTTTGTATCTTGATTTTCGAGCACCGTTTTTCCTAGAAAGGTTACTGCGGTGGCTCATTGGGTTTCGTTAAAAGAAATCATTGTATTGTTGAATTTGACGCCAGACGCTCTCAAAAACCAACAGAGGTGGGTTTTGAGAGCGACTTAGTCTGACACGACTGTCCAAACACGGCCTGCCGCGTCAAACTGACGCGTCGCTCGCTTGTGAGCGCTATTGCTCAGAGTTGTCCGAGTGTGACGACCGCCCAAAAGTTTTTTTTGGCAAGTCACATAGTTTGGTAAACATTTCTCCAAACTTATGAAATTCAATGAAAAAAAATCAATAACCAGAATTGACGCAAAAACTTTTGTCAATCGAATATCAAGCTCAGTAGGGTATTGCTATGAATCTGCAATCAAGCTGGTGCGGCGGGAAGTTTGTTGTACACCACCTGGAAGGGTATTTTACTATTTGTGGTGGAAGTGGCGGATTCGTATGCAAGTTTGGTGGTCGAAAGTTTTGTTGTCCAATCTATGCTGTGTGGCTTGCGTAAAGTTCGGAGAAGTTGTTCGAGCCTCTTATTGGTTTGCTCGGTTTGTCCGTCAGTCTGAGGATGGACCACTGTTGATAACTATATGTGACTGCCGTAGCATGTCATCAATCTAAGTAAAAAGAGGCTGGTGAAGCCGCCGTCTCTGTCACTGACGATGGTGCGTGGCACCCCGTGTAGCTGTACGATCTGATTTACTGACAGCCGCGTTGTTCCTCCTACGGTGACGGTGGTTGTCGTCAGGATGAAGTGCGACATTTTAGAGAATCTATCCACCACAACAAGGATGGCGTCATATCCCTCAAATGTGGAGGACTGTCCCGTCACAAAATCCATGGTTCCATCCGAACAGGTAGGGGTTGAAGAAGACCAGGTGGTTGCGTGCGATGAGGTCTTTGTCTCTGATAGGTGTCGCATTATTTGCATAAGGGTGCCACTTCTGTCTGCATCTTGTCCCATTAGTAGTACTCTGCGAGCTTTTTGACCATCTTGTCCTCGCCGAAGTGTCCACCTGGACCGGTGTCGTGTTATTCCTCCAATAACATGCATTGTAACACGTTCGAAGGGACAATGACCTGAAGACTGAATCGCCGTAGACAGTAGGGGTCGCTCAACCAAAACCTGGTTTTGTCGTACCTGCCGAAAACCTAATAACCCTTCGCAAAAAACCTCACGAGGTACAGATCTCGTTCGACGAGCAACGTGCTAATCTCACCTATTAAATCTGGTCGTTGACTGAGAGCACCCGCTGGATTTTTTTTCCAAATCGGTACTCGATGCCGTAGTCAAAATTTGACTCGAGGAATTCCATCCATTGATTTTGTCAATGGCTTAGGTTTGGCTGCGTCTTGAGATATTTTCGGGCATGATGGTCAGTGTGAATGATGCATCGCCATCATTCCAAGTAACACTGCCATATTTTTAATGTGTGTACACCTAAGAGCATTTCCTTTTCGTGCACCACGTAGTTTGACACCGATCCTTTCTGTTTTCGTGACATTTGCGAGACCGGTTCTCCACCACCTTTGTCTTTGAAGAGAATGGCTCGGATGGCTCGATTGGAGACATCAGTGGCCATGATGTAGTGCACCATTCGATCTGCCAATGGTAGAGATGGCGCAGAGGTCAAAGCATTTCTCAAAGAGTTGAACATTTCTTGTTTTTTGTCCCCCAGATTATACTCAATGGTTTTCCAGGTGGGATCAGAGAGAGGCACTCACACTCGTGCGTAGTTCTTAACAAATCAACGGTAGTAGTTACAAAAATCCCAAAATACATGGACGTCCCGATCATTTGTGGGCGTCGGCCAATCATTGACTGCCTCCACTTTTTTCAGGTACACGGTGATTTTTCCGCCACTGATGATGTGGTTGATCAAATCATGACCAAAGTTGTACTTTGAGGGTTCTCCGAAGAAATTCTCTCCTTGTAAAATCTCAAGAACTTTTCAGAAGTTCCATTGTGCTCCTCCAAGATTTGGCTACACACCAAGATATCGTTGAGATACACGACGATGTTGTCATCGAGGTGCAGGAGGAAAATTTTGTTCATGGCCATGAATGTTGTGGGGGCGTTTAAGAGTCCAAACGACATGACCATGAACTCAATGTGCCCGTATTTGGTGTGAACTGTTGTCTTCTCAATGTCGTTATCACATAGGCGGATCTGATGATAGCCAATGCGTACGTTGATTTTGCTGAAAATCCGAATTCCACGGAGTTGGTCAAAAATTTGATTTGCTATCGGAATGGGGAAGTGGATTTTTATGATGATTTCGTTCAACACTCGGTAGTCCACGCATATCTGCATCTCTCATGTTTTCTTTTCAACAAAAAGTACTCGTGCTGTGTAGGGTGACATAGAGGATCGGATGAACCCCTACCCAAGCATCTCAACAACTTTCTTCTTGATTTTGGTCAGCTCTTGTTCGCTCATCCAATAGGTCCCCTTCACCATCAGTTTGCTACCTTTCTTCAAGTCTATGTGATGGTCAATGTTGTGTTCCGGTGGTAGCTCTCGGGGTACTTTGTCAAGAAAAATCCTTTTGAACTCCGTTGTGAGTTCCACAAACTCTTTTGATACTGCCAAACTTCTCAAGTGTCGAGGCCGCTGATGTCGCTTTGATAGCTACGACTTCTTCTGCTTCCCTTGCTTCAAGATGGAATACCCACTTTTGGGCTCCATGCTTCAGGTATTGCTTGGCCACATCAAAAGATATCGGTTGGTGTTTTGTGGATGTTGTAACTTCCTCTACCGCTACGTTGTGGATATCGGTTGGTATTTTGTGGATGTTGTAACTTCCTCGACCAGAGGCAGATGTCACTTTCTGCCATTAGTGCTGATGCAAACTACTCCACTGCTCTATTCAACCTACGGTTGGTGCCGGTGCAAGAAATCGTGCCCAAGGATGACTTTTTGGTCGCTGAATGGGCAAGTCCTCCAGACTGTTACGTTGTGCAAACCTCCAGTTTGCAGTCAGAGTGGTTCGCGAAGTCGACGGATCTACAGTCGTCCGTCATCGGATTTTCCTCCAAACACTCCTGGTTTGGTCTAAAAACCCAGTGTCCAAACCATGTTGTTGCCGACAAAACTATGAGAAGCTCCTCAGTCTATAAGTGTTGGTACCGTTTTGAGACTTTGACAATCCCTCAGATGCACTCATAGCAATATCGATAGTTGGTTGTCCTCCTCGTCAAACTTTTCAATCTCAGGAACCCTCGTCTATGGCGATGTGAGCTGCTTCGATGGGCGATCGGTCGGTTGTCTACTCCTTTCCTCTACCGTTTCCTGACGCCTGACTATTTTTCTATGGCTTCTCCCCTATATAGCTTGCAGTTGTCATTTTTTTCAGTCGCGTGAAACATGACCTGGCTTCTGCAAGTCCAACAGAGCCGTTGATTGTGCTTATCGACGACGTCGATTTCCATCGTGGACGAGGTTTCTGTTGACTTCGACTTCCCTCCGCCATGATTATGATGGTGGCCTTGGGGTTGTTACCATTAGATTCCTGTATCCGAGCGTTGAAGTCAACGCGATCGATGTTGTTGGCTGCGACCATCTGCGGAAGGTCGTCGTGGATACCAAAAATGGTGATTGCTTGCCAATCTCCATTTCAGGCCATTGTTCTAGTAGAAACACAGTTTTTACAACAATGGCCTCAAACAAGATCAACTTTCATGACAGATATCTTATTTTGTGGCCATTGTTGTAGTAGAAACACACTTCGTTGGGGCGAGATCACTGTCGGTGATCATCTTACAAAAACTCCCTATGTACTCTACCATGTTGTATTGCTGACGTAGACATTGTAGTCTCTACCGTGCATCAGAATTCTCCTTTATTTTTCCAAAGTGAGCAAGTGTAACATTTGCAGTGGTGTGAGAGAGTCGTGCCACATTGGATTGATCTGCTCGAGAGGTAGTACGCCTGTGGTCGAGGATGTGAGAGCGGTCGCAAGAGCCGTTAATCAAGCTCCGCCGGTCTTCTGCTTCCGTTGGATAGCCTTTAGGTTGGACCACCAACTCAAAGCCATGCCATGCGAAAGCGAGGCAGCGAGGTCAGTTTTTCTTCTTGTTGTTGTTGACTTCAGCTACGGTGAAGTACACCTCGAAACTCGTCAGCCACATCCAGACCGTCGGGTCCTTGGAGTTTGCAGGATCAAATGCTTCAGGGAGTTTTGGTCGAATATGAAGTTCACTCAAGAGTAAATTTCTCTTGGTGAGTACTGATTCGTGCGCATGAGAAACTCAAAGCTCCTCCATCACCGCGTTAGACTCTTGGAGCAGATGGTTGTTGAGGCTCTCGAGTTCCAAAAATTTCTGGTACATGTTTATTCGTGCTTGTTGGCCAGTGCCTTCCATCCTATCAGGTGTCAATCCAACGGGCTGCGGCGTAAGCAAAGGGTTTACGGAGCCCAAGGGTTCTGTCACCAGATTGGTCGTCAGGTTCGTTGGTGATGCACCATTTTTCGTAAAAGTTGTTGCTGCCACTTGGTTTGCCCGGAGAGCATCGTTATTCACATGCTGTTGATCCGCCATCATCGGAGCACTCCCCCACGACTGTTTCTCGTCATCGGTTGTGCTTGCTCCATTCACCACTGTCATCGTGAAGTCTGCAATTTCCTGACTAGTGGAGATACACTAAGGACATGTGTGATGTTGACATGGTGTGCCCCTTGCCATGAGTGCCGTTGATCGTACTCCCTGGTTCGACCACTGAGGAGTGGTCAAACACCTGATTTGGCTCTAGATTTGGATGTCTTGGATTTTTCCATGCAGGATTGAGCATTGAATCGCTCGATTTGAGTGAGTATTCAGAAAGTCAGCCAAGCCCAAAAATCGGGTGTTGGGCGTGTGGAATCTGGTACCCGCCATAGGTGGCGGGATAATCCACCGCCAGTAATCCGAGTTCGTCTCCAATGGGTTCCAAAGGCACATGGGCCATGAAGGAATGGATGTGGATGGTCTCCTGGACCAGGGAGAGCCCCTCCCCACGTTGGAATGACAGGGAGGGCGCTTCGACAGGCCACCGTCGAAGCGCCTCCCGTCACTCCCGTTCGTGGGTATGGTGGGCGGCTCGGCTCCATGAAGGGTTACTTTGACGGCCGTAACAAGGGCTCTACTGCTCCAATTTGGGCGTGCTTGGATGCGTTGGAAAGCTTAGATCACAGGCTGTAAGAATCTGATGTAATCTTACTATGCTAAGCAACAAAAACGTGTTTCGATCACAGGCTATAAGAATCTACTGAATGCAATGGGTTCTGCCCACTCACATCCATGATCCTTGTGCTCAACACTCTTCACCATTGGTATCCATTGGCTACCCAAACACTGGTAGCGTGCTTCAGTGAGAGCTAGGCATCTTTGAGGGTGCCTCCACACCCACTAGAGCCAACAAAGGGTTAAGGGCCCACGTGTCTAGAAGGACCCTAGCTCTTCAAGTTTCACGCCACCACCGCGCGCCATGGCAACAACTGAGCAAGAGAGCATCAACGCCATCTCAAATTTTGATGGAAACGGCTTCCCCTTGTGGAGGTGGAAATTTGAGGTCTACCTAGATGACAAGGGCCTGCTTGAGCTGGGCAACGGTGAAGAGACCGCGCCTTTGGATTCCGCGATGTCGGAGGAAGTGGACAAAGAAGCGCAACAAGAAGGTGCTTGCATTGGTGGTGTTAGCGCTAGCTCCGTCGTAGTGTGCACTGATTCAAGGATGCACAGAGGCCACGGAGGCCTGGAAGAAACTCTGCACCATCTATCAGTCCACCAACCTTGCTAACCAGCTCTTCGTCTTCAAGAGGCTCGTCACCCTCCGAGACATCGAAGGCGATGACATTATGGAGATCCTGCAGCAGATTGAGTCCCTTCCTGCCGAGTGCGTAGCCACCGGATGAAAGCTCGACCCTCAACTGCAAGCTATGATCCTCTTTTTAGCCTTGCCGGACAGTTGGAGTCCCATGATCACCGTCGTAGGCGGCTGGTCCGCCGATGAGCTGAAGTACCCGAAGGTGGCTGAGTACGTCCGCAACGAATGGATGCGGCGTGGTGGGAGAGAGAGCGGGACAACGTCAAGTTCTGCCTATGCCGTCCACCTCCAAGGTGGAGGGGGAGGCAAGAAGGGGAAGGGTGCCAAGCAGGGCACCAAGAAAGGTGACAACAAGGGGGAGTGCTACAACTGTGGCAAACAGGGCCACTATGCACGCAATTGCCCCAACAAGAAGTCGGACCAGCCCGGAAAGGGCGAGAAGAAGGACACCCAAGCCATGATGGCCAGGGAATCTACCTACTTGACAGATCCGGAAGTCATGGTGATCGACTCCGGATCAGGCCGCCACACACAATGCAAGTGGGCGGCGTTTGTCACCTACGGCGCCACCGAGCGGCGCATGACAGTGGCCAACGGCAAAATGGAGTTGGCCGTGGTCGAAGGCAATGTCTGCATTGAGTCGGTAGTGAACGGAAAAGTCATTCTGTGCACCACCTACGACGTGCTCCACATGCCCAACTTTGGGGCAAACCTGCTCTCAATGAGCCGCCTTACCAACAAGGGGCTCGAGGTACTCTTCAACAAGAAATTGGCCATCATCCGGAAGGAGGGGGATGGCGAGGTGATTGGACGCGGCAAGAGGGAGGAGGACCTGTACCTTCTCCGTACCAAGGTTCTTGCCGATGCAGTGAGGACTGAAGCCGTCAACCTCATGACAAAGGATGAAGGAAATCTGGACCTTTGGCACCGCCGCCTATGTCACATCGCTCCCTCAACTATGAGGGACATGGCAAAGAAGGAAGTGGTGCGGGGTCTTAATTCAAGGGCCTCGATGCAACCAAGAATGCCGTGTGCGAGCCATGCGTGGTGGACAAGGCGACTCGTCAGCCGTTTGATGGCAAATGGACGCGTGCATCGGCGAAGGTGGAGGTGGTCCACACTGACGTGTGTGGACCATTCGAGAGCTCCATCGGGGACGCTCACTACTTTGTCACCTTCATCAATGACCACAGCGGCAAGCTCTACCTCTACATCATCAAGAGGAAGAGTGATGTCCTGACTTGTATGCAGGAGTTTGTGGCGGTAGTGGAGCGGCAAACAGGCTTGAAGGTGAAGGCGTTCCGGAGCAACAACGACGGCGAGTATGAGGGCTGCTCGGCATGGATGAAGAGCAAGGGATCGCGTGGCAGAAAACTATGCCACACTCTCTACAGCAGAATGGCGTCGCCAAAAGAGCAAACAGCACCATCCTCAACATGGTCCAGTCCATGTTGAGCGATGCCGGCCTCACGTAGCGGTACTGGGGTGAGGCGGCACGGACAGCGGCGTACATCATGAACCTGATGCCGACAAAGCCGCTAAAAAATGCGGAGTCCAAGGTGTGGAAGACACCACAAGAAGTGTGGAGAGGGAGGAAGCCAACTGTGGCATCTCTGCACGTTTGGTTGCGTTGCACATGCTGTTGTGTAAGCACGGGAGGAGCAGGGCAAGCTGGACCTGCGGACTCACCGATGCATCTTCGTGGGGTACAAGAGCGGGAGCAAAGCGTACTTGCTGCTTGACCCATGGAGGCAGCAGATCGTGAAGAGTCACGAAGTCACGTTCGACGAGGACAGCCATTGGACGGACAAGGTCGTGGGTCTCTCCAAGCGTGGGGACTGGCTGCCACTCCTCGAGGGGGAGACGCCGGAGGACGCAAAAGAGGGAGATGTCCAAGCGGCTCCAACCGGCGGGAACCATCCAGGGGATGGGGGAGTGGCTGATATGCAGTCAGCCGAGTCGGACATTGAGTCCGAAGCCCCGGCAGTAGTGGAGCTAAACGAGGAGGCGGGTAGTGAGCCCGCATCTCCACGGTCCCCGAGAGAGGGGGAGCAGGCCAGCAGTGCAAGTGGCGCCGTGAGAGGGCAGCAATAGCAGCAGCAGCAACAGCGGCAGCAGTAGGAGCAGCCTTAATAGCAGCAGCCCCAGAGAAGCGGATGCGCAAGAACGACGGCAAAACGATACGATGCCGCACAGGGCACATGGACTGGGTTTGCTCAGGTGTTCTTTATGCAAGAGGAGCCCGAGACCGTCAAGGAGGCGTTGAAACAGAAGGATGGGGCTGAGTGGGAGGGAGCCATAAAATCTGAGCTCGCCTCCCACAAAGAGAACGGCACTTGGTAGCTGATTGACAGGCTGGAGGGCACAAAAATCATCGGCTCCAAGTGGATCTTCAAGAAGAAGCTCACCAAGGAGGGGAAGGTGGAGCGGTACAAGGCGCGGCTGGTTGCAAAAGGGTACGCCCAGCGGAAGGGTGAACACTACGAAGAAACCTTTGCATCGGTGACAAAGTTCGCCTCCACCCGTTCCATCCTCTCGGTGGTGGCGGCGCGCGACTACAAAGTCCACCAAATGGATGGGAAAACCACGTTTCTCAACGGCAACCTGGACAAGGAGGTCCTCATGGAGGTTCTGAAGGGGGTGGATGCGCCACCGAGGAAGGTGTGATGGCTTTGCAAGGTTTTCTACGGACTGAAGCAAGTGCCACTCATGTGGTACCTGAAAATGGACGGCTTCATGGCCGAGCTTGGCTTCAAGCACTGCAAAGCGGATCAAAGCGTGTATGAGCAAAAGCAGCAAGGTTTGCACTAGATTGTGGTCCTCTACGTGGATGACCTTATCCTTGTGTCATCGGACATGGAGCAGTTGGTGAACCTGAAGAAGTAGCTAGGCGGTCGATTCAAAATGACCGACATAGGCGATCTCGAGTACTACCTCGGCGTCGCCATCAAGAGGGACCGCAAGGCACGCATGCTAGAGTTGGGGCAGGCAAAGTACGTGCAAGAGGTGCTCCACCACTACAACATGGAGGAGTGCAACCCCATCGGCACACCCATGACCACCACATGTGAGTTAAGATTGAGCATGGGGCCGAGCACAGATGTGGAGAAGGAGGATATGGCAGGTGTGCCATACCAGTCCGCGGTGGGGAGCGTCATGTACGCCATGGTGGCAACGCGACCCGACCTGGCCTTTGTGGAAGGCCAAGTGAGCTGTTATGTTGCTGACCCTGGGCCGCTGCATTGACAAGGGGTGAAGCGGATCGTCCGCTATCTCAAGGCAACAAAACAGCCGCGGCTCGTGTTTGGAGGGGGAGCGCCTGATGACTCCCTCGAGTTGGTCGGCTACTCGGATGTCGATTGGGCTAGTGATGTGGATGACAGAAAATCAACGTTGGGGTATGTGTTTGTGCTTGGTGGTGCAGCAGTTTCATGGGAAAGCAGGAAGCAGGACTGTGTTGCACTGTCTAGCACCGAAGCGGAGTACATTGCACTCGCGGAAGCCGCAAAGGAGGCGATGTGGCTGCGGCGGCTGCTAAAGGAGATCGGCATGCCGCAAAGGAAGCCAACGGCACTCAATGTTGACAACATGAGTGCCATAAGCCTCACCCAGAATCTAGTGCTGCACAGGAGGACCAAGCACATCAAGATCCGTCATCATTACGCGCGAGACTTGGTGGCAAAGGGAGATGCGGCTATTGTGCATTGTGGCACTAAGCACATTCTCGCCGATGCCATGACCAAGGCACAGCCCAAGGACAGGCACGACGCAAGCTGCATGGAGCTTGGTCTGCGTTGTGAAGTTTAAAATACTACAGGTTCCAAGGACAGGGCATCAAGACTGCGGTGCAAGGGGGAGATTGTTGACATGGTGTGCCCCTTGCCATGAGTGCCGTTGATTGTACTCCCTGGTTCGATCAATGATGAGTGGTCGAACACCTGATCTGACTATAGATTTGAATTATTTGGATTTTTCCATGCAGGATCGAGCTTTGAATCGCTCGATTTGAGTGAGTATTCAGAAAGTTAGCCTAGCCCAAAAATCGGGTGTTGGGCGGGTGGAATCTCGTACCCGCCATAGGTGGCGGGATAATCCACCGCCAGTGATCCGAGTTCGTCTCCAATGGGCTCCGAAGGCACATGGGCCAT
Organism: Penium margaritaceum; assembly: GCA_023375785.1. Lineage (NCBI taxonomy): Eukaryota > Viridiplantae > Streptophyta > Zygnematophyceae > Desmidiales > Peniaceae > Penium > Penium margaritaceum. Next base: position 87,305 of record SZWC01004918.1, read on the forward strand.
GAAGGAATGGATGTGGAAGGTCTCCTGGACCAGGGAGAGCGCTTCCCCATGTTGGAATGACAGGGAGGGTGCTTCGACAGGCCACCGTCGAAGCGCCTCCCGTCACTCCCGTTCGGGGGTATGGTGGGCGGCTCGGCTCCACCAAGGGTTACTTTGACGGCCGTAGCAAGGGCTCTACTGCTCCAATTTGGGCGTGCTTGGATGCGTTGGAAAGCTTAGATCACAGGCTACAAGAATCGGATGTAAAATCACTATGCTAACTAACAAAAACGTGTTTCGATTCAAATCTACTGAATGCGACGTGTTCTGCCCACTCACATCCGTGATCCTTGTGCTCCACACTCTTCACCATTGGTGTCCATTGGCTGTCCAAACACTGGTAGCGTGCTTCAGTGAGAGCTAGGCATCTTTGAGGGTGCCTCCACACCCACTAGAGCCAACATGCGATGTTGTTGCTAGGTAGTTAATGTGTCGGTTGCTCCTCCAGCGGGATGTAGGTGGTTCACAAGGATGAGTTGCGGGAGAAAGATGAGTCAAGATTTTGGAACTAATGGAATGTTTGCATTAAGCAGTAAGTGTACTTCAGTGACAAGTGTCACGTACAATGCTGAGAATGAGAATGAGGCATAAGTTGGGTAAAGAGTGTTCGAGCCGAGCAACGCGTGTGAGGTCGCATCGTGAGTGGTGGATTCAAGAAGCTCTACCAAGAAATTGAGGGGCTTTGAGAATATCAGGACACTTCTTTCTAAAAGTCGAGCATGATCGAGAAGTTGACCGAACGATGTTCAAACTTTGATATGATTTGTGATACTTCTGTCAACCTTTCTAGAAAGGGGTCGAAGTCAGAAACGTTTGGAACGGAACATCAGAGGTCAGGGCAATTGGCCAAAATTCCCTCCACCAAACGGCGTAAAAATCCTGAAGTTGCCGCGTGGTGGGCCATGAATGTAAGAATAGAAAGGTCCACTCGCGAGTTTTAGGGGCTCATGTACGTCAGGGAAATAACACATGCGTGGTGTAGAGGTAGAAGTTCCGAAGCTGAAGACGATTTGGAAAATGGGACACTTGAGTGATTTGTAGTTAGTAGTAAGTTTCTTTTGATGACAAGTTTTGTATTTTTTGAACATGTGAATACAAGTGCAAAAACAAGAATGAGGCAAACTTGGGATCTTGGATGTGCGAGTCTAGCGCCTCATGCAATGTCGTGTGGTGAGTGGCTGCTTCAAGAAAACTTGACAAAACGTTAGGGAGTTTCAAGAATATCAAGATGCGTCTTCATAGGAGTTTAGCGTTGTCACAAATCTTGTTCGAAGAGTATCCAAACAATAACACGGTTTGTGATAAACTTGTTGGTCTTTCTTGAAGGTGGTCAAAATGTCGGTTTCATTTACAATGGATCACCGTGTTACGCTGAGCCAAACGTAGGTGGTTCACACGGATAAGATACGGAGCAGAAGACAACTCGAGGAAATGGGACAAACAGATAACGTATATTTTGCAGTAGGTGTACTTCGATCACAAGTGTTGAACAAGTCAAGCGCATGCTTACAATGATGAGAGTCAGAATGAGGGAAATGTTCGGTCTTTGGCGCTCGAGCCATGCAACTCATGCAAAGTCGTGAGAGGTCACTTTGAGAGAATCCATCGAGAATTCACGACAATTCCAGAATATGAAGGCGCGGTTTTGTAAAAGTCTACCGCCATCCATAAGTCGACCAAACAATATCAAAACATTGATGTAATTTGTGAAACTTCTGTTGACCATTCTAGAAAGTGGTCAAAGATAGTAGAATATTTGGAAGCGAAGCACCCGAGGTCAGGACACATGTGCAAGTTGCCCTCGGCCGAACGGCGTAAAAACATCTACTCGCAGAGTCAAGAGACTCCTGTACGTCAGGGACGTAATACTTCCCCCCCCTTTTAGATGTGACATCCAGATACATTAGCAAACATAGGCTGGTGACGACGCGAATGGCTGACAATCACATGATCGACATCATGGAGGTTTTCATAGGGGTCCTAGCTGTTGTGCAAGGTATCATAGCTGTGCCACTTGACCAGATATTCCATCTTTTTTCCACGGCGTTCATGTCCTAGAACTTCTTCAGACACGTACTCTGAGGATATGGAGTACCTGATTACATTTGCTCAGTCTGAAATGTTTCCAGCCATTAAGATTTGAGCTACATTATTCTTGTATGCATCGTTTGATATTTGCCGAGCTGAGTCGGACACGGTCACCAGCACAAAACACATCACCTCTACAATGTTGGTCAAATGCTCGCTTCATAGATTTTTGTGTCTTTGCAAGTCCTGTCCATGGATGTGGACCGTGGGAAAATTGTCCGGGCTTTGAAGTTCTGTTGGTATGGAAGGAAGTTGATTGTCGACCACCTCAAACAAACTTCTACCTATTGCGGTGAAAGTTGTGGAGTTCTATGCAATTTTGGCATTCTGTTTTTTTTGGAATAGGTTGTGTGTGTGTGTGTGTGTGTGTGTGTGTGTGTGTGTGTGTGTGTGTGTGTGTTTGTGTGTGTGTGTGTGTGTGTGTGTGTGTGC
>SZWC01004918.1:89926-114940 GCA_023375785.1 Penium margaritaceum
ACAAACTTCTACCTATTGCGGTGAAAGTTGTGGAGTTCTATGCAATTTTGGCATTCTGTTTTTTTTGGAATAGGTTGTGTGTGTGTGTGTGTGTGTGTGTGTGTGCTCAATGGACAAAGGGCATGAGAGAAAAAGGGACAAGAAAAGGGCCAGGGGAGAGACACCACTCTCTCCCCTGACCTTCTGCACACCTAGTCTATCCTACCCTACCCTATGCTACACGGATCAGGAGAGAGGGTAATGCCATGCCTCGCCCTGTCTGCTGTGTACTTGTTATGCAACAGTGACATCAGAACCAGCAGGCTACATGGTCAAAAAAATTGCACTTCTCTGTGCAGTGGTCCCAAGGCAAGGGGAGGCCGAAAGACCAGAATGCCTTGAGCTGACGTGGCACATCGGAACGAGCAATTGAGAAAGGGATGCACCGGACAGGGGAGGCAAACAGGTCGTTTCTATGACTCAATCAAGGATTGACCGTCGTCCAATCAAGACAGGTTACAAATATGGAAGAACAACCGGGGATGAAGGATCGACAGTGGACGCTTCTACCAGATCACCAAAAAGTTGCCGTCTCCCAACAGCATTGCCGTCTGGCACTGTGCAGACTACAGGGCATGCAAAGCAAAGGAGAAAGGTGGAACCGAGCAAGCATTTCTAATTCAGCAGTAGGTAGCGTAGTTTCATTCATGTATCTGTTTGTCCTCTATATTCCATTCAGCCAAACTATCTCCTCTGGTGTCACTGGGTTGCTCTCTGGTGTTGCTTCAAGCGGCTGGTTCATTGAGTGCAAAACTGTGTGACTGGTTCTGGATTCGAGAGGTAATTTCATAAGCACGATAACATCCTGATTTCTTTAGCTTTGTTTCTTCTCAATCAGTGTCATACGGTTTGCGTAAAGTGCAGAGGAGTTCTTCAAGCGTCTGTTTGGTCTGCTTGGCCTGCCCGTCACTTTGAGGATGGAACTGTTGGAGTGATGGTCCTCACCATGGCAGGAGTGACTCAAAGAAAGGAACATGAAAGAGACAATCCCAAGTGGCTTTGTGGTTAATGGTGACCACCTCTAGAGGCAGGAGCCCGGGTTTAAGTCCCACAGCATGCATTTATGCCCGGCCTTAATGGAGGTGGAAAATAGGTGCCAAGAAGCTAGCTTAACCTCTTTGAGCTCCTCTTCGAGCTTCCAGAAGGCCAGGTGAGGATCACAGAAGGAAGGTGGCACACTTGCTAGAAGAGGTAGCTTGGTCTACAAGGAATCTAGGGGTGTCCTGTTCATCTAGATACCTTCTCATGTTAGATTAAAACAATGGAATCTAGGAAGGGGTAGAATCTTCTAGAGGAGGGAAGGGTTGCCTTCCGAGGTCGGAAAAAGGACTGCCTACCAAGGGACACTCTACAATTCATAGAATCTGCTTCAAATCTGGCATGCTTTGGTGTTCTGGAGAGCTTAGATCAGTGGCTGTAAAATGCCACTTGTGAGCCTTGATCAAGAGTTCATTCCCAATCAATTGAGGCAAAAAAAAAATGCCACAATCTCTAACCATTTTGCTTCCATCCTTGGATCAGTTGTCTCCACAGTTTCATTCTCTCCAAAAACAGTTGGTGGTGTGAACCAGGCACTGCTAGGGACCCTCCAGGGTGGACACTCACCCTCACACCAACAAAGGGTCATGTCTCCACACCTTTAAGAGGTCCCAAGCCAGCTTGTGTTCACGCTTCCTAGATCAAGACATGGCGGCCAACGAGCAAGAGAGCAGTCGCACTGTCCTTCAGTTTGATGGGACAGGCTTTACCTTGTGGAGGTGGCAGTTTGAGGTCTTCCTCGATGACACGGTACTCCTTGAGCTCGTGAAGGGTGATGATACTACTCCGCTGGAGACTGCAATGGCTAAGGTGAAGGAGGCATACAAGTAGCACAAAAAAAAGGCGTTGACGCTCCTTGTGTCCGCGCTATGCCCGCCACAACTTGGGCACATCCAAGGATGTATCCTGGCCGCAAAAGATGGCTCCATCTAGCAGTCAAGAAACCTCTCCAATAAGCTCTTCATATTCAAACGGCTCGTCACCATCTGAGCCAATGAAGGTGACAACGTCATGGAGGTCATGCAGCAGATTGAGTCACTCGCGACGGGGTGTGTGGCCATTGGCTGGTAAGTCAACTCTCAGCTACAAGCTATGATCCTCCTTTTGGCCTTGCCGGGCAGTTGGAGTCCATGATCACAGTCCTTGGCGGCTGGCCTTCCGACGAGCTGATGTACTTGAAAGGCGACAAGTGGAAGGGTGTCAAGCTGGAAACCAAGAAAGGTGACAAGAATGGGAAGTGCTTCAACTATGGCAAGGAGGGCCACTATGCGCGCAAGTGCCCCAAGAAGAAGCCAGACCGGTCGCAGTGCGGCAAGAAGACAGATGAACAGGCCATCATGGTGTACAAATCCACCGACTTCAAGGATCCAGGAGTTGTCGTCATTGACTCCGGATCAGTCCGCCACACCCAATACAACAGGGCAGCATTTGTCACCTACGGCGCCTCGGAGAGACGCATGACGGTGGCCAATGGAAAAACAAAGGTGGCCGCTGGTGAGGGAAACGTCCGCATTGAGTCAATGGTGGGCTACAATTCTATTACGAGCACAATCCACGACATGCTCCAAATACCCAATTTTGGGACAAACCTGCTCTCCGTCAGCTGCCCTACCGACAAGGGACTTGAGGTGCTCTTCACAAAAAAGGAGGCCGTCATCCACAAGGAGGGCAAAGGTAAGGTGATTGCACCCACCAAGAGGGAGGACGACTTGTACCTGCTACGTGCCAAGATCCTTAGCAGCCGGGCGGGGTCCAACACCGCCAACCTTGCAATGAAGGATGAAGAAAACCTAGATACATGGCACCGCCGACTTAACCACATTTCTCCATCAACAGTTAAGGAGATGGCAAAGAGGGAGGTGGTGCGGGGTCTCCAAATCAGTGGCCTTGATACAACCAAGGGGACCATGTGTGAGCCATTCATTGTTGGCAAATCAACGTGGCAGCTGTTTGTGGCCAAGGGGACGTGTACATGGGCAAACTTGGCTGTGTTACACAGAGATGTGTGTGGACCACTTGAGAGCTCCATCGGTGGAGCTCGCTTCTTCCTTACCTTCATCGATGACCACAGCTGCAAACTCTACCTCTACCCCATGAAGCGGAAAAGTGAGGTCTTTGTGTGCATGCAAGAGTTTGTGGCATATGTAGAGCGGTAGACAGAGTTGAAGGTGAAGGCGTTCTGGAGTGATAATGGTGGTGAATATGTGGGCTGCCTTGGGTGGATGAAGAGCGAGGGAGGCGGGGAGTCGACCTATGTCTCCAAGGTCTCCAAGAGAGGGGGAACAGGCGCTTGGAGAGGACGACACCAAAAGGGGACATCAAGAATAACATCCACCTCAATTGCCCCGAGCGAAGAGTCGTGTGCGAAGAAGGACGAAGAGGTACGATACCAACAAGGGTATTTGGACCGGGTTTGTGCATTCCTTCTTCATGCAAGAGGAGCCTCAATCTGTGAAGGAGGCACTACAGAAGAAGGATGGGGCTGAGTGGGAGGGAGCAATAAAATCTGAGCTTGCCTCCCACAAGAAGAACGACATTTGGGAGCTAGTTGACCGGCCGGAGGGTAAGAAATTTATCGGCTCCAAGTGGGCCTTCCGGAAGAAGCTCACGAAGGAAGGGGAGGTGGAACGGTGCAAGGTGTAGCTGGTGGCAAAAGGGTATTCCCAGAGAAAGGGGCAGCACTATGACAAGACCTTTGCACCAGTGGCCAAGTTCGCCTCCATCCTCACTACCCTCTTGGTGGCAATGGCACGCGACTATGAAATCCACCAAATGGACGTCAAAACTACGTTCCTCAATGGCAAACTGGACAAGGAATTCTACGTGGAGGTGCCAGAGGGGGTGGATGCACAGAAGAGGAAGGTGTGCAGGCTTTGCAAGGTGCTCTATGGATTGAAGCAAGCTCCTCTCATGTGGTACGTCAAGATGTACAGTTTGGGTGAGCTTGGCTTCAAGCGCGGCGAGACGGATCACAGTGTGTACATGCGTAAGCAGTCGAGGCTGCACCAATGTGTCTTCCTCTATGTGGATGACTCCATCCTTGTGTCTTCGGATGAGGGGGAGCTCAAGAGCCTGAAGAAACAGCTTGGTGGCCGGTTCAAGATGACGGACATGGGCAAGCTTGACTACTACCTAGGCATCGCCATCAAGAGGGACCAAAAAGTACACACGCTAGAGATAGATCAAGAAAAATATTTGCAAGAGGTTCTCTGCTGCTACAACATGGAGGAGTGCAACCCCATCGGCATGCCTACAACAACGACGTGTGAGCTGAGCTTGAGCATGGGCCCGAGCACAGAGGAAGAGAAGGAGGAGATAGCTGGAGTACCCTACCAGTCCGCAGTTGGCGGCATAATGTACACCATGGTGGCAACGCGGCCTGATCTCGCCTCTGCCGAGGAACAAGAGAGCCACTTCGTTGCTGATTCGGGGTCATAACATTCAATGTTCAAACATTTTTCCGAGGACCAAGTTGAAAAACGAACGGCTTCACAGGCGTTATGAGCGTGTTTAATGTAGGGCGAAAATCTCAAATGTCGATTTCGATGGTATCGTCTCGCTACTTGCCAGTACTGATATCAGTAACAACCAGAAACCTCACCCTTTTAAGATTTTTTATGGGTTTCTACCTTTAGGGATTCATTTATCTCTTCTTGATTTGACATGCTAAAAAGGGTCAGGCATGCTTACACTGTGCAGGAAACACATCCGCATCTCATCTTTGCTACATCAGCCAACAGTGGTTGCTAAGAGATTTATCGTTTCCGACCTACAAGGCATTTCAACAATGGTCGTTGCAGTTCGCAATCGAAAAAGTGTAGAGTCAAAGTACCAAACAGAAGCGTTTGTCTCATCTTGGCCAAACCGGCTTTGCGTTTGTTCGAAAGCGGCCATGCACTCACTGCATGATAAGTGCACTTGACCACTCATATGGTGTGCACCCGTCACATGCACTGCCCCCGTACACTGAGGGTCTTCTCTAGAACCTTGCGATGACTTAACAGGCGGAACACATGAGGCTAGATTGATCGGAAACGGTCGTCGTTAAACAGCCAGTTGTCAAGTTCGTGAAGAAATGCAATGGGGTAAGCGGACGAGACAGACAATGGTAGCTAGCATTGAGAAACGTAGTACTATTTCTTAATTTTTAATAAAAATGTAACACGCACAAACAGTTTGTACATAGCTACATCCAGATACAATTTTTTTCCAGTGAGATGCTACATAATCCATGGAAACGACGTTCACACTGCACCAACGTTGACTGTAAACTCTTAAGGTATGCGTTTATGTTTTATTTATTCATATGAAGCTTGGAGTGGCCTTAAGCAACCATAGAAGCACATAATGGAATGTTAGATACGGAGATAAAACTTTGCATAAAATTTTCATTAATTATACATTATGAAATAGTGATAAGAAGTTACTTTTTGGGCCACATAGGACAAGAATACATAAAAAATAAGACATATGAGACAAATTAGCGCACTGAGTGCGCTCTTGGTGTACTTTTGTATGGCGACTAAGCGCACTCACCACACACACTACCCTCACGCACTGAGGAACCTCCTAAGGAGTGATGCTTCTGGTCATATAAGACAAAAACCATGAGACAAATTTACACATTGAGTGCGCACGTAGTGTACTTCTATATGGTGACAGAGCACACTTCCCACATACTCTAGCCTCACGCACTGACATCCCTCCTAAGAAGAGAAACTTTTGGCCATATGAGACAAATCAGTACACTGAGTGCACTTTTTGTGCACTTCTGTATGGTGACTAAGCGCACTAGCCACAAACACTGACCCCACGCACTGAGGTCCCTCCTAAGAAGATGAATTGGCAGCCGTATAAGACAAAAGTACACTCCTGTCATGCACAATGAAAAGGGTGTAGAGACTAGTGCAAAAGAAATCCCTTTCACAAAATCACACTCGATGCACACACCAAAAAACCAGTGTATGAAATGGCCTTGATTAACCATACCTCTCCTAGGTGGGAAAAATGATAGCCTACCAAGGGACACTCTAGAAGTCATAGAATCTACTTCAAATCTGGCATGCTTTGGTGTTCTGAAGAGCTGAGATCAGTGGCCACAAAATGACACTGCTTGTGATCTTTGATCAAGAGTTCATTCACAGTCAGTTGAGGCCAAAACTATTGCTACACTCTCTGACCAGTTTTATGCTATCCTTGGATTAAGTTGCCTCCACAGTTTCATTCTCTCCAAAAACAATTGGTGGTGTGAACCAGCCACTGCTAGGGACCCTCCAGTGTGCACACTTACCCTCAAGCCAATAGGAACAATGTTGAGAGCTGGATTGGATGGGTATAAGATTTTTTATACGAAAACTGGCTAGTGAAGCAATTTTCTCTGTTGCTGGTGATGGTACATGGCATGCCGCGCAACCACATGGTTTTGATCTAGAAAGAGAGGTGTGGTTTCCTTCATGTTTACAGTGGTCGTCATCCAAATGAAGTTCCACATTGTTTTTGATCTGTCCACAACCACAAGGATGGTGTCGTAGCCCTCAGGAGTGGCGGGCATCCTCGTAACAAAATCCTTGTTGATGTCGACCCACGGCTACGTCATGTTGAAAAATTGCCCCTCTGCATGCCCAAGTGCGGCGTCGGGAGGCGCTGACGAGCCGCAAGAAAGTGCAAACTCCGCGCCGGAGGATCTGGCGAATTGAGGATTGCTCGAATCCTAAAATGGATGATTGAATCGTAAAGTTGACGAGTCGTTGAATCCGGTGGAAGTTGTTTTGCCGGAATTGGATACGTATCGAGGGAGATATGGCCTTCCAAAGTTGGGGTGTGCGCAGCGACTCTGGGAGCCGGCTGTGAATCGAAATCCGGTCGATAATCAACCGGACCGAGTAACAAAATTACCATCTGGAGAAATTGCTCCGATAGGCCTGCCGAGACGTTCGGTGGATGATCCACCTGATCCGGCGGATCATCCACTGGATCCAGCAGCGCAGGTTGTTACTGAGGGACTTTGCTGAAAAGCTGGCTCGGCGTCCGAAACTTGTTACTCGGGGACTTAGTCAAAATTCTAATTGTAGTTTCACGGACAGGTTTCGAACCTCGTCACACCCGATCACCAAACTGGACCCAAAAGTGGGTAGGGTGTGTGGAAACAGTGCAGGAGACCCCTACACCACGTCCAAGAGGACCTGCGCCTTGGGAAAGGTGCTTCGCACGTGAAGGAAGGCGCCACGGCGTGTGCGCACCATGGAGGCGTTAGGCGTTTCTATGGTCGGTGATACCCGCGCTTCGACAAGCATAACTTGGGCTACACTTGACCGAATCACGCGCAGTTTGGTGCGTTGGAAAGCTCATGACTAGTCCTATAAATGTTGTGATAATGTATATGTTCTAAAACAAATGAAAAACAACGTTATTCCCTTCGCAAACTGAATGTCTCTAAAAATCCTGCTCACATAGAGTGAGGCGACCAGAAACCTCATGCTCAGTCTCAGATTCGCCCAAAACAGTAGACGTGAACCAATAGAGTCTATCAGACCAATTTCGGGACCGCTCCACGCAGATTCCTCTTGAAAAAGGGTTATGAGCCCATGGGTATAATAGCCTCCAACGCTCACGTCTTCCACTATGCACGGGATCGTCATCTTGGACGTCGTCGTGAAGTTCTGTGAACTTGGCGGAGTAGCAGCTGCGTACATGGCGCAGAAGGAGACGCAGCCCATTCAAATGTATGTGGGCAGCCCGGGCTTTGGGCTATGGAGGTGGCAGTTTGAACTGCACCTCTTGCATAAGGGGCTGCTGGATGTCATGTTGGGAAAGGAGGTGCTCATAGAGGCGACTTCTACGGACGCGGAGAACCAGGCCTTCGAAAAGAAGAACACAGAGGCGCTCATGCTCCTGGTGTCTAGGACAGCCGAGTTGTAGTGGGGCTACTTCCAAGGCTGCAAGCTGGCAGCCAAAAGCTTTGCAAAAGCTGTGCACCATCCACCAATCTAAGTTGCTCGCGAGAAAAATCTTTGCGATGAGGGATTTTCTGCCTGGACCATCTTAAAAACCAAAAAAAAAAAAAAAAAAAAGCGGCTCCTCACGGTGAGAATCAAGGAGGGAGATGATATCATCTCCGCCATGCAGTAGATCGAGTCACTCGCCTCGTAATGCAAGGACGTGGGGTGGAAAATTGACACACAGTTGCAAGCGATGGCTCTCCTCATGGCCCTACCTGAGAGTTGGGGTCCACTCATCACCGTCCTTGGAGGATGGTTGGAGGACAAGCTCACCTATGGCGCGGTCGCAGAGTACATCCGCAACGAGGCGCAGCACCGGAGCTGCGGGGAGTTTTCGTCTTCCTCATCAGCCCTTGTCACCAAAACACGTGGTGGCAAAAGCGGGGGCCGGGGAAGTGGTGGAAAGGGCGGGGGCAAGAAGGGCGCCAAGAAAGGTGCGTGCCGCAACTGCGGCAAGGAGGGCCATTGGGCCCGTGAGTGCTCGGAGGAGGCGAAGACCGGCTGCAAAAACAGCAAGAGCAGGTCGCTCCTCAACGGCAACAAGAACCACTTCCTCAAGAAGGCCAACAGGCGGTGCCTGGATTCCGGGGCCGAGGAGCACACCCAAGTCGAGAAGGTGGGGTTCGTCACCTACGAGAAGTCCTCCAAGTCAATGGTGGTCCCAAACGACAAAGTCGAGCCGGCGGCCGGCCAAGGTGACGTGGAGGTTGAAGTTGTGGTGAGCGGTAAGAAGGAGCTCTGCACAATCCATGATGTGCAGCACGTCCCCGGCCTGGCTGACATCCTGAGTGTTAGCCGCTTGACAAACAAGGAATATGAGGTGCTCTTCCGAAGGAAAGGAGCAGTGGTGCGCATTGACGGCGACAGCGAGGTCGTGTTGGAGGCGAAGCGTGAGGACAGTCTCTACATCGTGGAGACCAAGGTAGTCCCCGCGGCATCGGACGCAACGGACTCGCAAGAGCGCGTCGTCAACATGGCCAAGGGAGGAAGCGCTGATCTGGAGCTCTGGCACCGACGGTTGGGGCATTCCGCGCCCGCAACCGGTAAGGAGATGGCGAAGCACAACATGGTACGCGGCCTGGTCATCGACAGTGCAGACGCGACAGCAGATGCAGCAGCACACAAAAAGTGCCAGCCTTGCATTTTGGGCGAGGCGCGGCACAGGCCGTTCAATGGGAACAAGGCTAGCGTAAAGGACCTGCTAGAGGTCGTGCACAGCGACGTGTGTGGGCTGTTCAAAACACCGTCAAACAGCGGCTTGAGATACTTTGTCACCTTCATTGACGACTATAGCAAAAAACTCTACGTGTACTTCATGAAGCGGAAGGGCGAGGTCCAAGACCGGCTAAAGGAGTACGTTGCAGCGGTGGAGAGGTAGACTGACCAGAAGGTCAGAGCGCTACACAGCAAAAATGGCGGAGAGTACGTGGGCTGCAACAGGTGGATGAAGTAACAGGGCATCAAGTGGGAACACACTACGCCGTACTCGCCACAGTCCAACAGAGTGGAGGAGCGGGTGAACCAGACGCTGCTCAACATGGTGCGGACCATGCTTGTGGATGCGGGGTTGCTGCGAGGCTTCTGGGCGGAGGCTGTGCGTACAGCGAGCTACACCATCAACCTCACCCCAACAGCGGTGCTGAAGGGTAAGGGCGGCTGGAAGACACCGCAGGAGGTTTGGAGCTGGCACAAGCCAAACGTTGCGCACCTGAAGGTGTTTGGGTGCAAGGCGCACGCGATGGTATAGGCAGCGCAATGACGCGGGCGAAGCCGTGCTTGTTCCTCGGCTACAAGAGTGCGCAAAAGGTGTACCAACTCTAGGACCCACGCACGCAAGAGATCATCCACAGCCGTGACGTCGAGTTCGACGAGCACCAGAGCTTTAGCAGCAGAAGCAACGACATGAGCGTCGGGAACACTCCAAAACAGCGGGAGTGGTTCCAGCTCCTTGACTACGAGGAGGAGCCGGCAGACGTGGAGGTCGATGATGCGGCGTCGGAGCGCGGCGGTGCAGCAGATGCAGCAGCCAACGCGGAGGACTCCGATGATGATGCAGTTGGGCTGGAGATCCGGCGGATTTATCTGTCAAAGGAGGCACCGCAAGTGCCGAAGCGTGCACTCCCGGCGGAGTTTGCGTCGGGCGTCGGAGAAAAATCCTCCGGACGCGCCGCATGTCCGGTTGATGGTTCACCAAAGTGGGAGGAATCCTCAAGAAGCTGTCCGGTCGATGATTCACCGGAGTGGGCTGAGTCGGAAGGATCGCAGCAGAGTGACAAGACGCCACCAAGACTGTCGCACCACAGTGGGAGGCAGCAGAGAGCGGGGAAGCATTTTGACGTAGGCACCAGTCGATGGATCTGCATGACGCGGTGCATGCTGGCTGCATCGACGGAGTCAACGGCCATGCAAGAGGCGCTTGCGCGGCCCGAGGGAAAGCAGTGGGATGCCGCCATCAAGTCGGAGTTGGCTTCCATTGCAAAAAAGAACATGTGGCAGCTAGTTGACAGTCTGAAAGATGCCAAGGTCATCGGCTCCAAGTGGGTCTTCAAGACCAAGTTCACGAAGGAAGGTGTGGTTGACAAGTACAAGGCGCGGCTCGTGGCAAACGGGTACGCACAGTGTAAGGACAAACACTACGACGAGACGTTCACCCCCGTCACCAAGTTCACAAGCATCCGGGCGATCCTTGCAATAGCAGCTGCGAAGGACATGGAGCTCCACCAGATGGACATAAAGACGGCCTTCCTCAGTGGCATCATCGACAAAGAAATCTACATGGAGGTGCCGGAAGGGGTGGAGGAACCGGAGGGCAAGGTGTGTAAGCTACGGAAACCCTTGTATGGGCTAAAACAATCCCCCAGATGCTGGTACCAACAGATGGACAACTTCATGGCACAACTCAACTTCAAGTGCTGTGAGGCGAATCACAGCGTGTACGTGCGGCGCAGCAAGAAGCTCCATCAGATTGTCGCATTCTATGTGGATGATCTGATCTTGTGCTCCTCAGACCTGCCAAGCCTACAGCAGCTGAAAGAGCAGCTGAGCACCAGGTTCCAGATGTTGGACATGGGGGAGCTGGAGTTCTACCTCGTGGTGAGCATTACGCGGAACCGGAGGGCGCGCACGCTTTAGCTGGATCAGGCCAAATACGTTGCCAAGGTGCTGAAGCGGTACGGCATGGAGGACTGCAAACTGGTGTGCAGTCCGGTCTCCACGACCTATGAACTAAGTGCGGCAATGGCGCTCCAAATAAAAGAAGAGCGGGAGAATATGGCAGGGGTGCCTTACCAATCGGCGCTGGGCAGCCTCATGTACGCCATGGTCATAACTCAACCAGACTTGGCCTACGCGGTGGGCCAAGTGAGCAGGTGTGTGGCCGATCCAGGACCACTACACTGGCAGGCGGTCAAGCGCATCCTCTGCTACCTGCAGGCAATGCGACACGCACGCCTGAGGTTCGACAGTAAAGGGCGGGCAGACCCTTTGCGTCTGGTCTGCTACACGGATGCAGACTATGCTAGGGATGTGGACAAGCGGAAGTCCACATCCGGCTACGTGTTCTTCCTCGCTGGTGCAGCAGTCTTGTGGTGCAGCAGGAAGCAGGACTACGTCGCCACCTTCACATTGGAAGCTGAGTATATCGCACTGGCCGAGGCGGTCAAGGAGGCGGTGTGGCTCTGCAGGTTGCTTGGGGAGCTGGGCGTGCGGCAGCTGGAGCCTACGGTGGTGCAAGAGGACAACAGCGGCTCCGTCTCGCTGACCAACAAGCCGACACAGCACAAGAGGACGAAGCACATCGACGTGCGTTATCATTAGCACGGGACATGGTCGAGAAGGGGCAGGTGGTGCTGCAGCACTGCAGCACGTAGAACATGCTTGCGGATTGCTTGACCAAAGCGCAACCCACGGACCGGCGCGCGATGAGCGTGGCCGGACTTGGGATTACCAGCTATGATGGGCTTGAGGGTGCAACGGAAGATGAGTGAGAGCAAACAGGAGCAGCAGGCATGGCAGGTGCAAGGGGGAGAATGTTGAAAAATTGCCCCTCCGCATGCCCAAGTGCGGCGCCGGGAGGCGCTGATGAGCCGCTAGAAAGTGGAAACTCCGCGCCAGCGGATCTGGCGACTCGAGGATTGCTTGAATCCTAAAATGGATGATTGCCCCATAAACGTTGACGAGTCGTTGAATCCGGTGGAAGTTGTTTTGCCAGAATTGGATACGTATCGAGGGAGATATGGCCTTCCAAAGTTGGGGTGTGCGCAGCGACTCTCGGAGCCGGCTGCGACTCGAAATCCGGTCGATAATCGACCGGACCGAGTAACAAAACTACCATCTGGAGAAATTGCTCCGATAGGCCTGCCGAGGCGTTCGGTGGATGATCCACCTGATCCGGCGGATCATCCACCGGATCCAGCAGCGCAGGTTGTTACTGAGGGACTTTGCCAAAAACCTGGCTCGGCATCCGAAACTTGTTACTCGGGGACTTAGTCAAAATTCTAATTGTAGTTCCACGGACAGGTTTCGAACCTCGTCACACCCGATCACCAAACTCGACCCAAAAGTGGGTAGGGTGTGTGGAAACAGTGCAGGAGACCCCTACACCACGTGCAAGAGGACCTGCACCTTGGGAAAGGCGCTTTGCACGTGAAGGAAGGCGCCACGGCGTGTGCGCACCATGGAGGCGTTAGGCGTTTCTGTGGTGGGTGATACCTGTGCTTCGACAAGCATAACTTGGGCTACACTTGACCGAATTGCGCGCGGTTTGGTGCGTTGGAAAGCTCATGACTAGCTCTATAAATGTTGTGAGCATATATATGTTCTAAAACAAACAAAAAACGATGTTATTCCCTTCACAAACTGACTGTCTCTCAAAATCCTGCTCACATAGCGTAAGACGACCAAAAACCTCACGCTCAGTCTCAGATTCGCCTAAAACAGTAGAAGTGAACCAATAGAGTCTATCAGGCCAACGTTGGGACCGCACCACGTGGATTCCTCTTGACACGTCACAAGAAGGAGAGGATTAGGTGATAAAAGGTTTTTACCGTAGATATGTGTCGCACGGTTTGTAGAAGGCTTCCACATTGATCTTCATCTTGTCCCACCAATAACACTTTGCTTACTTCATGAGCGTATTGTCCTCGCCAAAGTGTCCACCTAGATTTGTGTCATTGCACTCCTCCAATAACATCCATCGCAACGCTTTGTTTTGGTTGTACGACAACCTAACAAGTGAATCTTCATTGCTAGTAAGAGTTGTCAAACCACAAGTTAGTTTTGTTGTACCCGACTAATTCCTCGTAACCTTTTGCAAACAGCCTTGCGAGGGAAGGGTCTCCTTCGAGGAGTGTGTACTCATCTCAGCCAAGTCTGGTCGCCGACTTAGAGCATCTGTTGGATTTTTTTTCCAGGTCGGGATTTGATGTCATAGTCGAACTTGGACTCCATCCATCGAGTTTGTCAATGGCTCAGATTTAACCGAGTCTTGAGATGTTCTAGCGCATGGTGGTCAGTTCAGACGATGCATCGCCGGCATACTAAGTAGTGTCGTCATGTCTTGAATGCGTGCACAACTGTGAGTATCTCCTTTTCTTGCATCGCATGGTTGAGTTCTTGCTTGTGCAGTTCTTGCCACATGTACGCAACCGATTGTTCTCCATCGTTGTTGTCTTCAAGGAAAAAATATCTGACTGCTCAATTGGACGCGTCAGTGGCTATGACGTAGTCAGCCATTATATCTGCAAATTCTAGGGCTGGCACTGACGCCAGAACTTTTCTCAAAGAGTTTAATGTATCTTGTTTGCTATCCCTCTAACTCTACTGAGCAGTTTTGCGAATGAGATAAGAGAGGGGCATTGGTATTTGGATGCAGTCCTTTCCGAATCGACGGTAGTAACTGCATAGTTCCAAAAACACTTTGATGTCCTGAATGGTGGTCGGCATGGGCAAATCAGTGACTTGTTTCACCTTTTTTGGGTCCATGGTGATCCATCCATTGCCGATGATGTGGTCCCAAAACCCGATCGAACGATAACCGGGGTCACATTTTGAGTTTTTTTTTTCTTCATGAAAATATCTCTTTGTAAGAACTCAATAACTTTTCTGAGATATCCATTATGCTCTTGTAAGGTGCAGTTGTACACCAAGATGTCTTTGAGATAATTGCATCACCGCCATGAGTATTCCAAAGACTTTCATTAGTGTGAATGACATAATCGCAAACTCAAAGTATCCACATCTCGTGCATAATTTCATCTTCTCGATGTCCTCATTATGTATGCGATGATAGCCACTTTGCACATCGATTTGGTGAAAAATTGTGCATGTAAAGTTGGTCAGAAAGTTTGTCTGCTTTCAGAAGAGGATAGCTGTTCTTGAAGGTGATGACGTTCAATGCTCAGCAGTCCACGCACATCTGCATCTCCTCAGTTTTCATTTCCATGAACAGTGTAAGTGTTGCGCAGGATGACGTGGATGGTCTGATGAAATCCTAACAGAGCATCTCCTCCACCTGATTTTTGAGTTTGGACAGCTCATGGTCGCTCATTCAATATGTCTCCTCCATCGTTATTCTAATGTCCAACTTCAGGTTTATCTGGTGATCAACAGTGGTAAGCCTTGGGGCTATTCATCGGGAAAAACACCTTCAAACTCCTCAACAAAGGGTGCAAACTCCCCTGGAACAACTGCAAAATTGTCTATTGTTGGGGCCGGTATGGTTGTCTTATTGCTGCGATTTTGCCTGCTTCTTCTGTCTCCATGTGGACTAGCCATGCTTGGGATCCGTGTTGCACTTATCTTTTGGCCACTTCTAGAGATATCAATTGGCGTTTTGCGACTTCTGCATCTTCTGTTGACACTTTCACTGATGCTGGTACCGTAATCGCGGCTGCGTCGTGGGTTTCTCAATCACACGTAGGTGTCCATTACCTGCACATTGTGCCAGTACTCGAAGTTCTGCACGAGGAATGTTTTGTGGTCTCTCATTGGACAAGTTTTCCAGATCGCTGTATTATGTAGATATCCAATTTGAAGTAAAAAAGGTTCACAAAGTCGACATATCTGCAGCTGTCCATCAACGGTTTTTTGTTCAAATACCTCTGGTTTGGTCTTCAAATGCAACTTCCGAACCATGTTATTGCTTAGAAAGCTATGAGAAGCTCCTCCATCGAGTATTGTCGGTATCGTTATGTGACTTTTAATACCCCGCAGTTGTAATCGTACCAGTATCACCGGTTGGTCGTCCTCATATCCCTTGTAGAAGCTTGCAATCTCAGAAACCCTTGCCTGCGGCAATGTGAGCCGCTCAGATGGATGATTGGTCGGCGTAGATTTTTTCAACCGGACAGGAGTTCCGCCATCTAAACATGATCTTTGTCATTTTCCGGCTCCTCATTTCTTCTCTGCGACTAAACCCTCCTTTTGGCCTATTGTCGCCATTTTGAACAGTCGTGCAAGATGTGTCCCGGCTTCCCACATGTCTAGCAGAGCCGTTGATCCCATTGATCGACGATGCCAATCTCCATCTGAGACAACGCTTTTGTGGACTATGACTTCCCTCTGCCATGATCAAGATTGTGGATTTGGCGCCGCCACCCATTGGATTCCAATATCCAAGCATTTTTGTTGGCGTTGTTGATGCAATCAGGTACCGCAATCATTCATAGAAAGTCGTCTCCGTGATGAGGGAGGTGAGGGTGTGATGGGAATGCCTTGTATTTTTGTCTATATTCACATGGGGCCGTTTGTGGTGCGTCCTCTAGGGCCATGCAAGGATTTGTGCATAATGATCATGGATTGAGGATTGGCAATTTCATGCACTGCCTCATCATCTTGGTATTTTCTCATCCTCTCTTGTTATACTTTCTGGAACTGTTGTTGCTTGTCTCATTCTTCTCTCTACTCGGGTATCCAGTGGCTTGTGGATCATTGATCAAGGGACCACCCATTACATGACGTTCTACAAATAATTCTTTGTCTCTCTTTGTCCTGTTGGCTTTGTTCACCTCGTCCACACTTGCTCTAGAAAGCATTATTCTTTTTACGGCATCGGTGTGATTTTCTTTGTTGGTGTTGGTGAGGACCTGACTGATGTTGTGTACGTTCTTGACTTGGATTTCAGCCTGCTGTTAGAGACCACCCTTAATGATCAGGAATTCGTGTCCAGCTATGGTGTTGGTATAGTGTCAATTTATTCCTTTGTTCGAATTGTTACATATGAGCTTTGTTATGATCACCTCATTTGTATTCCTCTGTCTCTATACTCAAGGCCATATGAACCATTCTTCAAACACCACCACAAGAGCTCATGATGACATATCATCTTCATCTTATCCATGCTAATGTGATGGGACCATTTTCCCAGGAATTCCTTGGCACTTTAGCTTGCCACATGTTGTATTTCATGATGATTTTTCTCCTTACTACTGGGTGTTTCATCTGTAGTAACCAAGTGATGTCACAAAAATCCTTGAGTCCTGGCTTCCTCAAGCTGAACGAGCCTGTTAATGCCAGCTTTGTGTCTTTGATTGTGATCATGGTGGTCATTTCCTCAGTCCCAACTCCCGCTTTTCTTGCATCCCATGGCGCACGCATGGAGCCCTCCTCTCCATATACACCCAAAATGGTGTTTCTGAGGGTAGGATCCGCTTCCTCACCAACAGTGTGCGCTCTATCTTCTCCGCCTTTAGCTAACCTCCTTTCTTTGCCTTCAAGGCCATGCCCTATGTGAATTGTGTGTGGAACTTTATTCTCCACGGTCCTCTTCCTTGTTATGTCACTCCTTCTGAACACTGTACTGGCCATCGAGATGTTTTGTATCTTGCTTTTGACTTGGGCTTTGTTGCCTCCATCTGGCTTCTCCATGACCATCGTGAGGGCAAACTCTGCCTCCACAGCTGTCCGTGTATCTTTCTTTGCACACGATCCTTTGCCAAGGCGTGGCAATTCTAAGACCCCATTTTGCATCATGCCATTCATTCTCAAGATACTCTCTTCTTCGACGAAGTGTTCGAGCGTGAATTTTTGAATCCTGCTTCTTTGTTCTCTCTTGCCCTTGTCTCTCAGGTTGGGGGAAGGTCTGTTTCATCTGTGCCATCTATGCCATCTATGCCATATGTGCCTTGTACATCCCCTCAGCTCTTGTCTTGTTTGACCGTGCCTCTCCTCATGCAGATATCCCAACACCACCTGCATAACCCCGCTTGTTGTCTCCTCCTCTCTCATCCTCCTCTCCCGTGTTGCTTACGGACTCATCGTCCCTCCTCTTGTGAGCAACTACAATGCCTTTTGAGAAGATGGACCTCGCACTCCCCGTGCTGGCTGCCTCCTCTTTTCTCTCGGTTGTGGCCTTGGAGTAGCCCTTAATGGTGGTTATGACCATTTTGTCGCCTTATGTCCATGCTGACTCTATCCTCTCAAGGTCATCCATCTGCATCTCCCTCTCATGGTTCTACCTCTCCTGGCTCCAGCCTTAGTGAATTCACTGCTCATGCTCCCTATGCTCCTCACCTCATCACATGATTTGGGAAGCTTGGGCTCGGTGCTCTTACAGTCACCACAACATCCCCTTCTCCCACGGCCATGTTTATTGCTCATCCCAACACTACACTGCGATACTCCCTCATGGAACATGATTTTCATCATGCTATTGGCATACCTATCACTAGATATGCCGTCTAGTGCTTTGTCACACCTGGACTTTCCCCATTGCCCCTAGAGCCCATGACCATTCGTGAAGCACACAATGCTGCCGACTCCACCACGTGGGAAAAAAGCAATGCCAAAAGAGTTGGATACCCTGACTGGATATGGTAGATAGGAGCTGATGGACCTTTCTCCAGGTCAAAAGGATGTCCATGCCAAGTCGGTCTATTGTCAAAACTTGAAATGTGATAGATCTATTGAGAAGTACAGGGATCAACTTACCATCAAAGGGTTCTCTGAGATCCATGGGATCGATTCCTATGAGACCTTTGCCCTATTGGAATGTCACATGACCGCTTTGGGATCTCCTCAGTCAAGTAGTCCAGCACAAGAGGAAAATGGAGCAAATGGATGCAAAAAATTCCTTCTTCCATGGCAGGCCTGGTAAAGCTAATTACATGATTCAACCACCTAGGTTCATTGATGGCAACAACAGAGTGTGACATTTGCATGAGGCCTTCTATGGGATAAAGCAATTGCCACAGTTTCAAAGTAAGGAGATGGCCTCCACGCTTGATTGAACCTAGCCACCACCACAAGAGGTAGATTCTGCAAGAGGTAGATTTTGTATGAGCACGCTTGACCCTTCCTTATTTCTCAATGTATTCTCAGCTTTTGTTCTGGCCATCCTTGCCTATGTGGATGATATCCTCATTGCACCCCCTTCCCTGCAACTGTCCAGTATGTTAAGGGTCTCCTACAGTCGGCATACAAGATGAAGGACCTTGGCCCAGCTCAAGTCTTCATGTGGATGGGGCTTGAGATTGACCGTGCAAGAAGTATGATGCATGTGCATTGAGCTTTACATGTTCGCAGTCAGGAGGGATTTGCATCCATGCTCGCTATAGTCCCCACTACCTCCATACCAATGACTCCACCAGGTTGGACATTGGTGAAGCCACTAGATGTATCCAAAACAGGAGAGGAGGTAGAATTCACCGACTTCTTACTTGTCGCTGGATCACTGATGTACCTAGCCACCACCGCTCATGTAGACGTGAATTTTAGCATGGAAAACTTGTCCCCGTTCGCCCAGTTTCTGAGAGAGCGTCATCTTGAGGTCCCATGATGAGTTTTATGATACATATTGTCTTCTACGCATAGAGGGATGTACGTAAGAGCACAAACCTCAGTTCTTGTTGATGGTTCCACCAACAGTGACTGGACGCATGATTGAGATTCACGAGGTTGAAAATTTTCTATCCTTTTATGTGGGGGTAAGAATTTCTCTTGGAAGATTGGCAAGCAGGGGTGTATTACAAAGTTTTCAAGAATGTGAAGCCATTTAAATGTGCCACCTTCTGTAGCAGCTGCATGTCTCCATTTGGTGCATCGCCCTTTTGTTGTGACAACCAAAGCACATAGGCTATTTCTAAGGATGATTGCATGCACCACTCAAGTATCAAGCACATCAATGTCAAGAATCACTTTGTTCAAGAATGCATCACTGCTGGCATTGTTTGGGCTGTGTGGGTGGACACACAGAGACTGTGAGCTAACTATCTGAGAAAAAGCACTTAGGAGAGACGTGTGCAAGCGTGCAGTGCATGCTCTTGGAATTTCATGTCCCCACGATCCCGGATGATTCTTGTTCACTTTCCTGTTGATTCTTCCTGAACTCTGTCATATTCCAGTGCTCCACTTGTGAGAAATACACTTGCAAGTCTCCAGCACATTTTCATTGTTGTCCAGCAGCTGCAGATGGGTGGATGACCATGCGACGAAGCCCCGACGCCAGCTAGGTATGCATCAGGAATCTGCATTGGCCTGGGTACAACCAAGTGGTCATAGTTCGCTTTGTACACAGATAGGAACGGCTAACATCACAACAGAGGGAGGGAGGGAGGAGAGGGAGGAAAGGGAGGGGAGGGAGCAAGGGAGGGAAGGTCGTAAGGGAGGGGAGGGAGTGAGGGAGGGGAGCGAGGGAGATGGAGAGAGGGAGGGGGAGAGAGGGGGAGGGGAGGGTTGGGAGGGACGGGAGGGATGGAAAGGAGGGGAGGGAGTGGAGGGAGGAGGTGCAACAACTACAGCTGGCAAGAACCAGTGCCAGGAGTAGGAGGGGTCGAGGAGGCCGTTGGAGCTCGTTCAATGGGGACTGCATGTACCACTGGGACGGTTACTTCATGAACCACTTTGGCGGAAAATAAGACAGTGATTGCGGTGCGATGATGGCAAGTTGTCAGTCCAAACTGAGGTGCGGGGAGTGGGGTGACCATTGTGGTGTAGGTGTGAGCAGCGGATGTGTTCTTTGAGGAAGGGGAAAAGGATGGCCCAGACAAGGACTGCCACGGAGCAGTGCCATAGGAGGGCCTAGCAGGCAGGCATGTTGGTGCAGATGCAAGGATCATCACGAGAGAGGAGGCCCTTATGGGAAGATTCATCAAGAGAACATGAGTTCTCACAGGAGCTGGAACTTGAGACTGAGATAGAAGTGGAAGATGAAGACATCAGGACCTAGCCGTTACCCTCACTCTTTCCATTCTTATCCTTGGTCACCAAAGCGGCCTGAGAGGCCGGATGAGCAGGGAAAGTGGTCACCAAGGGAGAAGGGGATGGTGGAGGAGAGGGCACGGAAGTTTAGGCAGAAGTGGCATAAGAGACAACAGTGTGGTGGACGAACCTAATCTGGAGGCTTGTTCAGAAATGGTCAGGACACTCTGACGTGATGTTTCANGATGGCCCAGACAAGGACTGCCACGGAGCAGTGCCATAGGAGGGCCTAGCAGGCAGGCATGTTGGTGCAGATGCAAGGATCATCACGAGAGAGGAGGCCCTTATGGGAAGATTCATCAAGAGAACATGAGTTCTCACAGGAGCTGGAACTTGAGACTGAGATAGAAGTGGAAGATGAAGACATCAGGACCTAGCCGTTACCCTCACTCTTTCCATTCTTATCCTTGGTCACCAAAGCGGCCTGAGAGGCCGGATGAGCAGGGAAAGTGGTCACCAAGGGAGAAGGGGATGGTGGAGGAGAGGGCACGGAAGTTTAGGCAGAAGTGGCATAAGAGACAACAGTGTGATGGACACACTTAATCTGGAGGCTTGTCCAGAAATGGTCAGGACAATCTGACGTGATTTTTCAGAGCACTCTGACACCCTGGGAAGACCCGTCAGGAAAAACCTCAGAACAAGGCACTCTAATTCAGCTGTCTTGAGGCTAAAGAGAAAATGAGGAATCTTGGAGATGAGGCTGTTGATGATGGTGGGAATGCCTGAGAGCCAACCTGGTGCACTGTCATAGAGTTTGCAGCGATGGCAGAGGTAAAGACCTGAGTAGGAGTCAGCAATCTCATCAACACGCATAAGCAATATGTTGAGCTGGAGAGCCAGCTGCGAGACTGGTCCCTGCCGAGTGACAAAGAATAGGATACACACCGACAGGTTTGGTGAGAGTGCAATGAGCAGGGCTGGAATTGTGATGGCCAACGTCCTCGGTAAGATGAGTCGGTGTCGCAAATTCAAGCACAGGAACTGCTCTTACAAACACTGGGATGATGGGTATGAAGGACGAAGAGGAGTGTGGGTCAACAGAAGAGTGATAATCCCAAAGGTGCTCCTTCTAAGCCTATTCACTTAATTCTACTTCCCAGGTGGAGACCTTGAGGTCAGCAGTGAAGGGATGAGGAAGAGTGTCAAAGTTACACCGGGGTGGCGCATAGGGGGTGACTTAGTGACATGGGGAATTAATGAAGATACAAGCCAAGAGGTCCAGGCAACATTCTGCTGGATATGCTGAAAGTGGGACGAAACCAACTCAGCTCTCTCGCTCACAAACTCTGCGCAGGAATCTTCAGCAGTGCAATGATGCTCTGTAACGTCAAGCTGCTCAGTATGTGCATATTGAGCTCCGACTGGAGTTGAACTGTGCAGAGATATTTGTCAGGCATAACTTATGGACAGAAACTCACTTCCCCAGCGGGTGGAAATCTTTGGAAGGGGAGAAGAAAGTACATGACCACCGGAAGCTGTGTGATATCCTACCCAAAAAAACCAGACAAAGTGCAGATACAAGAGAAGATGCACCAGGAAAGAGTCTGGTAATGGAGCTTGGTGTCAAGCACAGAGCAAGGTCAAGATGGACGCACCAGCTAAGTACAGCAATTTTTTTTTCAGACAGAGGTGGACGTGGAATTAGGCTGCATTTCACTGCTTCTGGGAGAGCGTTGGTGAAGGCAGCGGTAGTATTAGAGCTAAATCAGAATATGGAAACAGTGATGCTAAAGAGAAAGGTGAAGAGTGTGGCAAAGATTACTGGCAGCAAGGAAACAGTGACCACTATGACAGCAGAGGATATGGGACAGATGCCGTGAGCATGCTGACCGGGTGCTATTCTGGTAGAGACGGCAAGCGCACCTGCAGTTGCATTGATAGGAGAGCCAGAAGCAGTGTTTAATGATGCTGCTGCAACGGAGGAGAAGGCTGCAGAGAGTTGGCAATCGATTTCAGCAGTGGCACTGACATGTGCGTTAGCATTGTCGTCTGTGTTACATGCTGTTTCAGTCGCAGCACCCTGCAGGTGTCTAACTGCAGTGACTCCTTGTGAGCGAGCACCTTGAGAAGAGGCTGTAAAGGTGGCTGAGGCATTGGAGGCTACAGTCATGAACGTTGTACCAATGCATGAAAAGGAAATACTGAATGGGGTTCCTATAAGACATAGAGATTAAAGGAGAAGAAAGGAAAGGAGAGTGGTCGCAGAATTGCAGCAGCCGGGCTGCCAAGGAAAGTATTTGCTACCTTCGAGTGGTGCTGATGTACAATAGGTCATGTATAGTCCAACACGGTCAAAGACAAGGTTCAGATGGTGTAGCCATATTGACTACAACGTAAATGGGCATACGCCGATTGATGGACATCGGCCGGCAATTTAGTCATCCCAATCCCCCCCCTCCTCCCTGAAATGCTATTGCGGCCCTAAATTGCGATGGCGGCAATGGAGGGCCGCGATATAGTACCGCATGCCCATTTAAACCATGCTCAAGGAGCGACATGTGTTGATTTTTGAGCATAATGAGAACCAGTGGGCGGATGGGACTCATTGTTTCCAGACAGAGGAATGGTGCTTATTCTTTAGAGGCAGGGTTAAATGACACTCATTGTCCCGCAACAGGGACTGATGGGACCTTTTTCTTTGAGGTCGGGGTACATGAGGGTCACGCATGAATAAAAAGGGGGTAATCAGAATTTTCA
Source organism: Penium margaritaceum (assembly GCA_023375785.1). Lineage (NCBI taxonomy): Eukaryota > Viridiplantae > Streptophyta > Zygnematophyceae > Desmidiales > Peniaceae > Penium > Penium margaritaceum. The sequence goes on from SZWC01004918.1 coordinate 112,894, forward strand.
CCGGGCCACAAATTTGTGGAGTTTTCTAATTGGCTGGTAAATTGAGTAACAAGCCTCACAGAGGTGATGGCCTAGGTTAGTGTGGGTGGGAGGGGTCTCACACGACGATTCATTGTTGCTATCAACTCAGTCAATGCTCACTTCTAACAACAGCTCTGGCACTAAATTTCAAGCGCGGGTGCTCCCTTTCACAACTCAGCAGCCAGTGCTGCTCAGACGCTAAGTCTGGACACAGCAGGACACACAATTCTGTCCAAGTGTGTGAGGCGTCTTGCCCAAACTAGCGCAACACAAGTTCTAGCTGTTACTACTTTGCTTCAGTTTTGACTAGTCTCAAAATTCTTGTGTCCGTTGTGAGAAAAAACAAATGGAAATGATTGATGGAAATGGAGGCAATTGGAAGAGGCGTATCATGGACAATGCCAAAAAAACGCTCATTGAAATGACCTGTGATGTTTTCTTCTATTTTCTCTCACAATGCATAAAATCTTTTGGCAGACCTTTTGGGTAAAGGAAACACGGACGCCATCATTGTCTTGTTGCTGTTTTAACAAGGACTTGCAAAAAAACACATCTATGGTATAGGATGTTGCACAAAGGCAAACAACAGCGGAGCGTGGTAGCGTGAAATCGAGATCGAGACAAGTTTTCTTGATCTCGATTTTTTTTTGCCATTCCGGTACGGGACCTCTCATCTCGGCTTCAGAAGTTGGGAAAATCTCGGTCTTGTACAGATCTGCATTTTTCAAGTCTCGATCACGTCTTGGTCTCTCTCATGTCTAGGAAAATCTTGTGTTTAATCTACAGCGACAAAAGCTCTAAACAAAAAATCACATCGTATGAATACGTGAATAACATGAGCTCAGTGTGTTGGTCCATCGTGCAAGGGGTGCCTCTCAGGATAGGCCAACGTGCATGTGTTTCAAACCAGCTTGCAACTGAGTGCACCCGTCTTTCTTGGCTCGTGATGTTTTATGAACACAGTCTTACAAAGGCTTCAACACCGATTAATATGCCATTTTTGCATAGTATTTTTTGTGATGGTGGATACGTACATGAAATGATAAGTATTCGAAGAGAGCATTTGTCGCTTCCACCTCAGCCTTTGGGTCAAGTTGGAGATTCCCGGCTCTACTACGTGGGGGGGTTGAGTCAGGGAACATAGGTGCTCATAGTGAGCCACGTGTATCTATGGTTGACCGATGCCAACCAAGAAATTGAGTGCGAGACGAGACTCTTGTCTCGATCTACAATGGCAGCAGACTTGTCTCGCTCTCGTTTCGTCTCGACCTGTCTTGTGCGAGATAAAACAAGTTTCGACCAGTGCGGTACAAGACTGTGAGATGCGATTAATTCGGCACAAACAAGATCGAGACTGGTCACGATCTCAATTTAACAGCACTGACGAAGTGTAAGAAAACCGTACAACCTTGCCAACACACTGAAGATTACATGGCACACACACACACACACAAACAAACACACACAGGTTTGAACTTCATCAGGATTCAGCATTATTGTGCATAAACGTTTGGCCTTGGCACTGACTTGTACCAAGGCTGAAGCTGGTTGCAACTTGGTCCCATTCCAACAAAAAAATCTGCATTTTATTGTGTTCCTTCTTTGATTTCCAACAAAGAAATACTTGCCTAAGTGTCTGTACATATGAGCAGATGAAAAAAGTGTGATTTCATTTCGGCATGAGATCATGGTGCATAGAAGGCCAAGTTATGCACTCCTTGGACCAAGAAACTGTACCTTAGGACACTGTGGACCTTCATCAACCTTCCTAACCTCCATCCATCATGTCTCCACTAAAGACTTAGCATAATACAAAGCCATCACGTTAGTAATGGGTGTAAGACACACAAGTGACCTCTCGCCTCTGTTTTCACACACACATACACACACACACACACACACACACACACACACACACACACACACACACACACACACACACACACACACACACACACACATACACACACACACACACACACACACACACACATACACACACACACACACACACACACACACACAC
>SZWC01004918.1:133835-147192 GCA_023375785.1 Penium margaritaceum
GAGGGAAAGAAGGAGGTAAGATGAGAAACAGGAGATGGATGGTGGAAGAAGAGAAGGGAGGAACGAAGGGAAGCAGAAGCAGGGGGGGAAAGGCGGGTCCGAGGGAGGGAGGGAGGGAGGGAGGGAAGGAGGGAGGGAGGGAGGGGAGGGAGAGGAAGGGAGAAACAGACGGACGGATGGACATACGGACGGACGGACGGACAGACGGACGGACGCATGGACGGACAGACGCACGGACGGACGGACGGACGCACGGACGGACGGACGGACGCGCGGACGGACGGACGGACGGACGGTCGGACGGGTGGACGGATGGACGGATGGACGGACGGAGGGAGAGGTGGGGGAGGGAGGGACGGAGGGAGCGAGATAGGAAAGGAGGGAGGCAGGGAGGAAGGGAGGGATGGGAGGAGTGAGGGAGGGAAGGAGGGACGGAGGGACTGAGGGAGGGAGGGAGGGAGGAACAGAGAAGAAGAGGACGGAAGCAGGGATGTTCCAGGAGAGAGAAGTAGTGGGGAAAGAGGGACGAGAAAAGCCAAGGGACAGAAAATACAACATGAAACAAAGTAGGGAGGATGAGGGTGGGGGGAAAAGAGGGGGGGGGGGAGGGGGGGATAGGGAGGGGCTATGGGGCTTCCTTCCCAGTGTCTGTCTGTCATATATATTACGTCAAAACTCCCCCAGACACCCCAAGACCATGCTCCATGCTCCTCCTCGCCAAATACCCCTTGCCACTGTGAACTCTTCTCATGTTCCCCAACCACGATTCACCAGACAAACTCTACCCCCCCACACGCAAAAGACCTCCACGGAAAAAAATTCAGCACACCAGCCGTTTCAAAAGCCGCGGGAAGACAACACTGTGCACCTCCCCTCCGCCATTGTCCGCGCCGGCGCCATCCTCCCCATCATCAACGCCACAGCCGTCGCCGTTGCCGCCGTCGCTGCCGTCATCACCAACATGACCGCGCACACCATGCACTCCATGGCCCGGAGGCAACGGCGTGCTGCTGCGATGTTCCAGGCGCACCATAAGCCTGCCGTCTGCCAATGGCCGCACAACCACATGCTCCTCGTACTTCTCCTCCCCTGCCTCTACTTCCTCTACCTCCAGCTCCTTCGCCTCCACCGCCTCCTCCTCCTCTTCCTCCATCTTCTCCCTCAAATCTCTCTTCTCCTCTGCAGTAGCACGGTTCAGCGCATGAGGAAAACCGCAATCAGTTGCCGTATCGGTCGACAAAGGCACCACCTCGGCCGAGCAATAAGGCAGGCCCCACCTGCTGCTGCCGCCACTGCCGCCGCCGCCGCCGCCACTGCCGCTGCTGCTGCTGATGCTCCTTGACCTGTCCCGGCTGGCAGGGGCAGGCCAGCAAAACGCATGTCTGCAACCGAGATGAACGTCGGGTTGCAGCGTGCTCGGACCAAGCCACGGCAACAACAGCAGGAGCAGCGCGGCTGCCGATGGGATGCCGCTGAGCGCCCCCCATGGCGCGCTGAGCTGACGCCTCTGCTGCCGCTTCAGCACACGTGGAATGAGATCCAGATGTGCGTGTGCGTGCTGATGTCGGCGATGGTGCTGACGTTGATGCTTGTGCTTATGCTGATGGGGATTTCTACGACTGCTGCTGCTGCCGTTGTTGGCGTGGGCTTGGTGTGATTCCATTGCTCATAGAAATGAACACTGTGCGGATTGTCACAAGAATCGGCCCCCATCAGCCCCAAACGTTCCTCTCCTTCACTGGCTCACCGCTTCAACTTCCCTCCCGGTCCCAGTGGTCTCCGTCGATGTCAAGCTCCTCCGTCACGGCCGGCTTGCCTGAACCATGATCCTCGTCACAAGAGTGAGAATTCCTTTTTCCTGTTTCCGTGAAGCATCTTCCAGAATACCCCAGGGCAATTCGCGCGCAAAATCGAATTCCAGAACATCCCTTAAGAAAGAGTCAATTTTGAAAGTTCCCAGACATGAAACGCCCCATTCTTTCCTTCTTTACATTACTCTCCTACTACCCTCAAAGAGGAAGAAGTGGCGATACTGTCTTCTTTCCATATTTCGCATATAACCCAGAAAGATTTTTATTCCTACAATTACAGCCAAGTTGAACCACCAACCATAAGATTTGTTTGCCTCCGTGAAATGAGGACTACATTTTTTACGTTTTAACAATCATATTCACGTATAAAATGACCCGCTTCTCCCGGCCACCATTCTTCAAGAATGTGTAAAATTAAATATAAATATATAGAATAAAATTACAGTTTAAAAAAATTCTTCGAATCTGTCAAGATATATTTAACATGGTTGTGATTACAATGAAAGATATCTTATTTTGAAACATGAAAAAAGTGGTAAACTCAATAAATATATCCCTTTATAGAATAAAAAAATCTAAAATTATAATCAGGATAATATAAAGTTTAAACGTGAAGGTAGAACTGATTTCAAAACCTTGCGTACATAAGCAAATCACTGGTGTTTGTTTACAACCATTTTTTGAGTGAAGAATGCACTATGCCTAGGGAAATTCATGGAGTCACTTGGGAGTCCCGCTATTAATGGATCAGCAGGTGCAAAAAAAAACCCCAAATGCATCTCCTTGAATAAATCAATTGTTCATAATGTATCACAACCCTCAACCAAATGCATGGGCATATGAGGGAAACATTTGTATACTTCTTCTATCATAGACAAAACCAATTTTAAAACATAATATTTTACAAATTATTAGATATATTAAGCTTTTACAATCATTAGCATGGCCTTCCTTATTGCCATTCAACGAGCTTCCTCAAACCAACATTGCATTACACGTTCCTTACTAGATCGATGTCATTGTAAATCATAAACATATGAAAAGTATCTAAATGCATTTAGTTCATCTTTGGATTTATGCCTACTTTATGCATAGCATAATTAATCATTTTAATTCATAATGGCTTATAAATTCAATGGATGAGCAATCTCCCAAAGACACTTATACCTTGAAAGATATTTCACAATCATAGGTATCATGATGAATGCACTTGATTATGCCTTACACAACCCCTCATACATCGTATTTAGTCAGGAAAAAATTCGTGTCTTCATATCCCACATCACATGTTACAACATCACGTATCCTTATCTTCAACCTAGTGGTGTGTCAAATGAGCGACCTATCAATGAAGATTTCATATAACAAAAAAGAGCTTCAACTTCTACTCATTTCCTATTTTGCTTCCAGGCTCATCCAATTTTGTTTTTGTGCTTGCCCTGTTAACATGTGTTACTACCAAAAGTGAGAATGTTTATGTTTTATTCATGTTAATCCACAAGTCTACAATACCTAATCATCTTTATGTTTCACCTTTTTTCACAACCTTAGTCAAGTTTTTCTTCTACAAACAACATACACGTTACGCTGACATTACATGAAGAGCATTTTTGTATGAATTGTTTTATGATTTTAATTTAAATAAATTATTGAAGGTCTTCCTTCATGTTAAATTATATAAAACATTGTGAGAAGCCATGCTTGAGATTGCTGATTTATAGAGAACATACTTTTGTAGGATGGAGATGAATTTCCAAAAACCATAGGTATTCTTCCAAAAACGTGTGATATTATCCACGTGTTGGATTCATTAAAAATTTTGAAAAAAATGATTGTGAATGAAAAAATGTAGGTAGTATGATAGATTCCACGAGACTTTCCACATTCGATAAAACTACTCATTAGGAAGAAACAATGATGTCAATGATGTAAGGAATGTTTTATAGATACTTTTTATGCTCTTGTAGTTTACATGGCCATCAAATCTCCAACCACAATGAGAAATAGATTGAATTAGTGCACTTGGAAAATTTGGTCGTGAAGTGAATCATTTCATCTCTATGTACAATGATACCCTACTCAAAACGGGTAAGACATTTTGCAATCGATTCTTTTCAGGTCCCAAAGAAGATGAGGATCACTATAGGGTTACTTTTTCTTTTCTACATATTCTGGAAATAAACTTAATGTTATCCAATTATTTTTATGTATTTTGGTGCTAATGGTTGTCGATTCTACCATGATATCCTTGAATTTCATCACATACAATTGAGGATGGTTCGTTTTTCCAAAAGAATCGTGTTTTATATTTTCTTTAATTTAAATTTAAATTATTTCATGTTGTCCTTCTGTAGCGTGTGGACCATTTTTAGGGGTTAAAAATGGTCGTTAAATGATTATCGGGTGCTTCGGGTACTCGAGGCTTAAGTTTTGAGGAGCCAAAAGCCCGGAAGAATACAATGGGCTAGAGTTTGGTTCGACTCTAGCCTAAAAAATAGTCCTTGGTAGGATTCGAGACGAAAGGAGTGTGGAAAATCCATTGCGTCACTCCTCCTCCACTCCTAGAATGACGCTAGGGTCCTGTTTCCAGCGTGGCAATGCCACGTGGATGAAGTAGGATTAGGTTGCATGTTTACAGAAATGCCCTATGACGACTACATCCATTAGTGGCGCGGTCCGTCTCAGCCAAAATGGCTAAGTCGACCATTCGCTCACCCTCCTGAGACGACTATTATGAGGGCTTACGTTGTGGTTCTGGAGTTAGTCGTAAAACAGACCACGTCTGTTAAATTGGCATGAGAGCCAGCTTCCGCAACCATCTCTGAAATCAGTTCAGTATATTCATTAGATCCAGCTATCTAGCAACGACGTCCGTCGATGGTGATTTCTTTGCATCCATAGTCGAATGCCCGTGCAATTGTATTCCAAGCTACGGTTGAGCTTAGAACTCCCCGGTCGGGAGTGCAAAGAGAAAAAAAAAAGAGCAGCTGATGGCCGGAGAGCAATCGCTGCTTGTGGCGAGCAGTTGCTCGCGTGGGCAGTGGAGCCACGTCGGGCATACGACGAGCCCGACGACAAGCCCGACGAGCCCGATAAGCCGGAGCTCAAAAGGGGAGGTGAGGGGAAAGGCCTCTTCCCTCATCCTCTCCCCCCGCCTCCCCCCGGAAGGGCGTCGACTACGCCGGGCAGAGGAAAGGGCGAGCTCCCTCCCTTCCCCTTGTCCTTAATGCCGAAGGCACCGAGGGGAGGAGAGAGAGTTGCTTCACCACCCCTTCCCTCATGACGCCGACAGCGCCAATGGGAGAGAGGGGAAAGCCCCCCTTTCTTCCCCTTGTCCATGGCATTGATAGCACCAAGGAGGAGGAGAGGGGCAAGTCTTTCCCCCTCCTCCCTCGTCCATGGCGCCGACGGCGTCGGGAGGGGCGAGTCCCCCCCTCCCCCTCATTCATTGCGCTGACGGCGCCGAGGGGAAGGAGAGGGTCGACCCCTCCCTCTTCCCCTCTGCCATGGCACCAACAACGCCAAGGGAAGGAGAAGGGCGAGCCCCCTCTCCCGCTCGCCCATGACGCGACGGCGCCATGGGGGACGAGAGGGGACGTCCCACCCCCCTCGGTGGGCGGACGGCCCATGGAGGAGGAGAAGGGACGCCTCCCCCTTTACCCCCCCCCATCTCACAAGGTTGAAAGTCCAAGGGGGAGGAAAGGGGGCGTCCCCACCTCCACTCCCCCCTCACATGGCGGACGGCTAATGGGGAAAGGAGGAGAGCCGTATCTTCCTCTCTCTCCCCCCCCGGAGGGCCGATTACCCAAGGAGGAGAAGAGGAGGTGATCCTCCCTCTCCTCCCTCTCTCGCAAGGGCCGACAGCCCAGTGGGGAAGGAGAGGGGGCGTCCCTCCCTCTTTCCCCCCTCACATGGGCCCACGGCCCAAGAAGGAAGGAGGGAAGGAAGTTTCCTCCCTCCTCCCCTCTTCGGCGGCGGAGTGGCCGTGCACAAAAACAAACGATCAAATATCATTGCAGACACTTCGTAGAGCGTGCGCAAGTAGCGCAGTTGGTAGTGCGATGATCCGGACATCGGAGGTCGAGGGTTCAATATCGGGACGGGAATTTTTGTTTTTGTCTCCAAAATCCTCTCTGATTTTTACCCCAGTTGGTTCCACACAAACGTGAGGGTAAATCCTCGGTTTGGTACCTGTTTTGGACGCCGTAAGAAAAACTAGTTTGAAGCTAAGACTGAGCTTCATAATTGCCATTTAAACAAATAAATCTCTTGGTGCCACTAGCACAAGAGGCTAGGACGATTTACTCGAGCCCGTGATTGACCGTGTCAATCATGGGTTTGCCATCGTGAGGTGGTAAAAAGCTCCGATTGAGCTCTAGAATAATTCAAGTTTTTATGAAGTATTCTAAATCCATTTCCCTGTTAATGGAAAAAAAGGAAAATTGATCATTTTCCGAGGACACCATGAGGTGTCATTTTCAGAGGAACAAGTTCTTCCATGCGGTGGAATTGGCATTTGACATACAACAAATGGAGGTTTATTCACCGTAAGAAATAACGCACCAATCCTGCGTACGTTTTTATCAACCTCAAATTTGGGGTTTTTTATGGAAAAAGAAAAGGACCCAAAATGGGTGACCGCAAAAACGCCACGACATGGCTCAAGCAGGTTGTTAATTTCACTAAACAATTATGTTTATGTGAAACGACCACTATGGCATTCACCGGGCTAAAAAATGACAACGGTGATGTGAATCGAGACGAATTCTCGTGTAACGTGGAAAGGCCACGCCGACCGGTCGAAGGAGCCACATGGCCCGAGCGGGATCACGTGGGACTGTGGGCAGTGAGACGGGATGGCTTGAGGGCCATACACCCTCAAACACCGCAGTTTTGGCCTAGTTGGCCAAGGATTCTACCGAATCCACTACACCTTGATTGAAATAAATATGGGCACCGAACGTGCTGCGACTACTCAACAACTCATCTACTCACCGCAACAATGCAAGATGTGTGAGTTGCATTGAAGGAGTGCCGATTGCACGTTTATACGGACATCGGCCACGTCATCGACGCAAGTGCCGAGTGCACTACTAGCAACAGCAACGTGCTAGTTGTAGAACTTTTGTCGGTGTCAAACACAAAAAAGGGGAAAATGTGCTAGTTGCACTTTGATCACGGATGCCGAATGCATGCGTGATGCTAGTGCCGAATGCACAGCTCATGGTCTACGATCATGAGACCAAAGTAAATGCGGATTACGTTTTTGGGTCGATGTTGTGTGCACCAATGATACTAGATATGTCATTTGTGCTTGGATTTTTGCTAAAAGGAAGATGTGAGTGCCGATTGTACTCAAAACACACGCAATGGTGAGAATCCCCAATAGAGGATCAATCCCACAAAACCGCCAAGTGCCGGTTGTAGTGAGAGTATGACCAACATCAGAGATGGAATTAAAGCATTCACGTGAGTACCGAACGCATTATCTCCATGAGCGTTGAATGCATGGTTGACGGGATTGTTGCTTAAATTGACACGAGTGCCGAATGCACCATTTTCGTAGATGCTGATTGCGAGATTCACAAAACTTGCGGGTTTCACTTTTTTCATGGGTGTAAAATGCACCACGGATGTGAGTGCCGAACGCACTATGGGCATGAGTTATGACTGGAAAAGTGATGTTAGTCTTGAAGGTACAACACAGGCTATAAGATGCCCATTGCACGGATAATATGGGTACTGATTGCATCCCATTGTATCAACTAGCAAAGCTAGACAAACGTTGCCTCGTTGTGCTAGCTTGCAATGGACCACTAAACAAAAGCATACGACCTTTGCGCAAAGTGTTCCATGGGCAAGTGCATCAAGCAAAAAATTTGAAGCGTCAGAATACATATATTTGACGTTTGCAAGGCATCTCGACGACATCGAGGATGGTCATACTGTCAAATTCTTCAACTAGAGAATCAGCAAGCATGTCTAAAAACAATTGCGGACGGTTGTCGTGATTAGACGTATGCTCGAACAGCGTAAGAAGAACATAGCGATCTCGGTCGCAACCGACAGTGATGAACAATGGAAGTTCAAAACTTTGCCCTGCCAATAGTAGTATGGAAAGGTACTTCCAAAAGAAGTACGAACCTCATTTTACGGATGAATCACATGTTATGAGGACGATTTCCTCAAATTTGGACCATGCTAAAGGTGGACGAACTCCTCCATATCAATTGATGGAACGTGCTGCAAAAACCCAATCGGTTGAGCCGAGTTCCTAAACATGCACGGCTTGCATGACCGCAGGAGGTCCCAGCGCATGACCAAGTGCAGGAGACAACTCTTAGAATAGTGGGTCAAGGTATGCGATTCATACCATGGTACTTCAACCACATGAAATTGGGTACATGGCAAGCATGGAAAACGTGCACAACATGCACAAAAACCTTATCCATTATTTGTTGGTACGTTGAACACGACATTAAGTTATGGATAAGTGGGACGGACAAATAATCACAACGGTTTTGTGACAATTGAACAAGCTGACGATATCCGCTAAAGTCTTTGAGAAACATGGTGACACAATTTTACCAAACAAGTAGTTTTGTGGGTGCAAGACGTGTGCTACGACAGTCGCACGTCCCATGGTGCTACAAGGTTCAAAACAAATGTAATCGTTTCATGACTGAGTCCGCATAATGATTATGTCATGAGATATGAAGTGGACTTGATCCTTTTGCACGCCGACTGCAATCCTCAAGGATTGCCATCGTGTTGTCTGTACACAGTGTGTACGGGATGCATCAGTACCTTTCGGAGGTTCTCTGCATCATTAGTCATGGCTGATACAAACATCCGTCCGTGATGGAACATGTCAAGGATGATATGCTTAGTTAAATTCTCAATGGCGAAACCATTAACACACTCTCACTCGATGAGTGATGGATACGAATCGGAGTACCCGATCGGTACCGACGATAAAAAGGTACATGAGTGTACTCACAACCCTGTTCAGAAAACAATGATTCTTCTCTATGGGGGTTGTTAATGCACCAGAGAGGGGCAGAGATACTTTGATGGGTCTTCCATGATTTGAGACGTCGCAATGCGGTGGTAGAATATTGCAAGAGTCAAAACGGGCGTATGACAAGATTGACCGAATGTGAGAAGTGAATGCATTTGAAGGCGACACCTTCAATCTATTTTCACTTGGTGAGTGAACATGTCATGGACATTGATAGACAAAAATACATGAACCGACGTTGATGACATAAATTAATCCGCACTTTGGTGAAAATCCATTTCAAAGAAAATGAGCGACACTCATTCTCTCCTTGATGGTACTCGTGAGAACTATGACAATATCATAGATTACCACAAACCAACTACGACCTAATTGGGATCACGTCAAGGTCTAGGTTTTGAAGTTCAAAACTTATGACCGTAGAGACGATGTATGAGTTGACAACTTTATACAAACAATTTATTAGCACCTACATCTTGGTGGTCCGACCGACCACACGAGTCATAATGAACACTGAGGCAAAATAAGTGACCAATGTCTCAAAAATGTTGATGTGAAATGACTCTTCAAGATGAGCCTTGACAAACAATGTTTCTCATCAGATTCTTTTGATGTTTTGAGAAATGTCTCAAAGTTAAGGCCTTCGTGACACGGTACACTAGTTTTGTACGTCACGCTCTTCAAACATTACACAGATGGAGTCTGATCATACCAAAGGCATGGTGTAGCACCACCTATCTAATTTGTTGGAACAAAGCCAATCTCCGAGAGAGAATAGTGATTACGGTGTAGTCAAACCACGCTTTCCTGACCCGGAAGGTCATGGTAAAGTAACTGAACTCCCTGGGCTCTGGGGATGGTTCCATTGAAGTACATTGCCGAATGCATGTATAATATGTTTTGGATGTCGTTGCGGAGGTATCCACAACGATGATTGTTTGTCAGATGTCTTCGATGAGGGCGATCCCCTCTACAAGTACCTTGGGTGAGGCATATGGAAAACACTCTGTCGAGTGGAAGTACCGAATGTACACATCATAAGACATTGAAACAACATGTTTTGTTATGACTTGACAAACACAATCCGTGACGGGTTCGTGACTGGAACCTTAAGACGTCATGACATGAGCAAAGAAGAGTTTGGAACTAATTCTTCCAGGCTCTTTGGATGTGATTTGGATGTGTTCAACTCAATCACATGGAATTGACACCCGAAAGGTGTTGTTCCAACTTGTACCGCAGTGATTATGAGAACGGTACATCCGTTTGGTGAATACCGTACGGTGAACACTTCATTCATGGATAGAATCCATGGTTGAGATTGGTTATCTCAGGGAATCTAGTTCAAAAGCAATGTGCTTTTGGCAAGGATGAGAGTGGCAGCCTACGGTACCCATTTGACATAGAAATGAGGTGATGATGATTGAGACCAAGATCATCTAGGTCGGAGCATTGCCATGTCCAATGATGGACTTAAACGGCAAGTGCGCATGCCAAACGACCAATGCCGCCTCCTTCAAAGATGAGTGCAATCTTTGAAAGGAAAAACAAGTGTGCTCAGCAACCCTGTCTTAGGGCCTTGGTGCCGCCCAACCCTAAGATGAAGCTAGCATGCGAGTTGCATGGGTTCAGTGGAGCTTGGTTGAGTTCAGCCAACCAATCCACAATTGCTAAAAGAGGTCTAGTAGACCTACACATGGTCATGAACACGTGGTTACAAACAAAGAGGACTAATGTCCAGATCTCGGATTGCACTTATTGACAATGTTGTAGGGAGGTACCACCTTGGCAACAACCCCTTGGAAGAGATCATGTCCCAAAGACATGGGAAGTGTTGTGTGGACCTAGAAGATTTTCGCGGGGACGCCCGGTTAATTAGTCGCAAGGACGCTCCTTGCAAAGGGGGAGGAGGCGTCACCACAACCGTTTGCTGAACACGTATCACACGAAATATGGGAAAATTTATTCCATGTTCCCTCTTCCAAACTGGCATGACATTGTTGACAACGTACATCCCAAAAGGCATTGACTATGCCATCAACACACATGTATGATGAGTCTAGTGAAGACTCATCAACACTTGTGAATAACGTACAAGGATTGTACGTGTTTCATCTTGGTAAGAGCCAAGGATCATGCGACCAACAGTGGATGTTGTACGCTATTGACCATAATGACAAAAACCCACAAGTGTGTGGTTGATTGTGCGTGAACGTGACGCAACCGTGTTGCGGATGACAAGAGTTCACACGTGTGATCTTTTTTGCACTTCTTGTTGCATGGTTTGCATCATAAAGCACGCGATGATCAAACCTCCGTGAGCAAAGATGAACCGGGATGGTTCGAAGCAAAGGGGGAGGAATGTAGCATGTGGACCATTTTTCGGGTTAAAAATGGTCGTTAAACAATTATCGGGTGCTTCAGATACTTGAGGCTTAAGTTTCGAAGAGCCAAAAGCCCGGAAAAATGTAATGGGCTAGAGTCTGGTTCGACTCTAGCCTAGAAAATAGTCCTTGGTTGAATTCGAGGCGAAAGGAGTGTCACGATGGAAAATCCATCGCGTCACTCCTCCTCCACTCTTAGAATGACCCTAGGGTCCTGTTTCCAGCGTGGCAATGCCACGTGGAAGAAGTAGGATTAGGTTGCATGTTTACAAAAATGCCTTATAACGACTACGTCCATTTGTGACGCGGTCCGTCTCAACCAAAATGGGTGAGGCGACCATTCGCTCACTCTCCTGAGACGACTATTCTAAGGGCCTACATTTTGGTTCTGTAGTTAATCGTAAAATAGACCACGTCTGTTACACCTTGTAAATAATTTAAAATCAGTTTTCCTTTTTCATGATTAGGATATTAGTCTTGTCTATCTAACCTTTTCACCAATTGAATGGTGGTGCTTAGTGGAGTGCACGATTGAGCCACTTCATTTCCATCTTCTTCGGGTTTTTTCTATGGTACCTTCCAAATTTGTGTACTAAAAAAATAAGTAATATGTAAAACCACACATTTACCTAACAAGATGGTGTCAATTCACAGATTTTTGATGTGAAATGAATTATTTTTCAAAATTAAAACAATAGAAATTCAATATCAAACATCAATACTTTTATTTTAACAATTCATTTTTAATCTTTTAAGATGTTATCGGTGTGTTTTGTTTTTTCCTCGTGTTGTAACTCGTTGCTCTTGGTATCTACCCAATGGGCAATGGAGGAAGCGAAGATGGAATTGAGCACGATATTTGTACCAATCTATTTCTTCTTCTTTTTTCAAAGCCATTATTTTCGTAATTTTCCTTGTTTAGGGGTTCTGAACATTTTAGTGGGTTCGTCATTTTGACTAGTGGTAAGAGAATGGAAGGTTAACTCAAGTTGGATCCAATAACGAAAGTGACTCTTGGTTTCTTTTGAGAAGATCATGAGTGAATTATTATTTTACAAGGCATTAGTTTTAGTGGATTTCTTTTCTTATCCTTTATGCTTTATGAGAAGTAGCAATTTCCATCTTGGTCCACTTTGATAGTGTTGGGGATTCTATGTAGTGGTATGTCACAACTAAGGAAGATCCTCACTTTTCCTTTGGAAGTGATGTTTGAATTAGGAGGGATGAATTGATTGATTATGGAGAAGTAGTTAACCACCACAAAGATCATGTTCAACCCTCTAGGTGTAACAAGGAAAAATCCCACAAAGAAAAACCTTCCTTTTTTGCACTTGTTGAGCCCCTTAGACCAAATCTATGCTTTTTGATATTTTTTGCATAGAAAATGCGCTCAGATGTTCTGAAGGTTTATTGATTTACTTTCAATACCACTTACAAACCATGGGAGTGCCCTGATTTCCTTCTTGTCTTGAATGTTGCGTCCGCCACGTACAAAAGTACGAAAATCTGCAAGTGAGTAGTTTTGTATCATCCCAGTCCAAGTCGACCTCCCAACACGCGAGGTTCATCTGTGGAGCAATGGCTCACGCAAGTGCCACCCCCACCTTTCCAGCGCGACCATCTCCCTCCTGCTGAAGTGCGGACTCTGCATGTGAGGCGTTCCACCGCCTGTACTCGCAGTCCATTCTCTGCCCGGGCCTAGTCTCTCGCCGCACCCCCACGTCCACACGAACTCGGCGACCGCACCGCCGCACCTTTGCAGCAGTAGTGCACACGCGAATCAGGATCCTTCAGCGTGGAGATCCAGCGCGAGCCCACACATCCGATCCTCCGTCCCTCGCACTCCTGTGCCTCGCAGTAGCAGCAGCAGCAGGGGGCGCCCCTGTGGTGTGCTGTGCGGTTGTGCTTGGAAGCCCCACACAAGCCAAGCCACCGTCCGGTCGCCGCCATGTTGCCCACCATGGGCCGCGTTACGCGGGTGGGGGGCGGCAGCATGCGCAGCCAACCCACCTTCCCCCAGTACCTTCGCCGCATCATCAAGGTGTGACTTGAGCGGGGAGGTGGCTTTCTTAGTATTGTGCCTGGGATGTCGGCTGGCGTGGGATGTCGGCTGGCGTGGGATGTTGGCTGGCGTGGGATGT
>SZWC01004919.1:18615-48855 GCA_023375785.1 Penium margaritaceum
TCTTCAAATATATGGATTTCAATATGATTAATATTTCCTTCAAAAAAAATCAAAATAACATCATCCATCCAACTCTACTTGGCTTCACTCTGATGCATTCCGCTGAGCAAAACCTAGACCATTCAAAAGTGAACTAATTACGGAAATCAATACGTTAGTATAAATTAGTTACAATTTTCCAGATTTTTTTGTGAAAATATCTGTGATAAATACTGAACACATGAATGTTATTGTGAGGTGTGTCATCCCCATCTCTTTCAACACCTTACTATGACCATTCGGTAGTGTTCATGCTACTACACATCTCTAACGTGGAAACACCTGGTTTCTGAGCACCTTTGGGTGGTGGCCTATCCACCAAAAGTTGCACAAAAGTTGTTGCGGGGTTCTAGGTGCTTTCGAAGACGCTCTACATTCATTCTAGTGTCTATACAGTATTCTCGACGAAGTGGCTTTAGAGCCCGATTTGCATGTTTTTCATTTCACATCCACCAATAGCTGCCAAAAATTTGCCTGTGACCAGTCGTACCATCACGCTTTAAACTCTTCATGTCTAGATCTCTACGTTGTTGCATTTCGATGGTTACGAGCATATTTACGTACAAAAAAGGTGTTCTGGGATTCATTATAGGACAAGATAGCACTCTCACGTGCATCACCCGTCCTGCACCACGAAAGGTACTCGTGTATTGCGCTTATCACATGCCATGCCTCTGCATTCAAAGTTATTCAGTAGTTTTCACACCTCCTTATCCCAAACCTTGTTATTCCTTATACTAACATTCTTCTATTGACAACAAACCCCTCCGCATGCCCGACTACGGTTCCAGGAGGTGCTAACGAGCCTCCAAAGAGGAAAATCCTTGCGGTTGGATCTAGCGGCTCAAAGAAAGTTTCAAAGCCAGAATGGATGATCGCCCCTAAAACTTGACGAGTCTTTAAAACTAGTGGAAGTTGTTTCATCAGAATCGGACATGTAACGAGGGAGATATTAGCTTCCAGAATTGCGGTATGCGACGGCTCTGGGAGCCAACCGCGACTCTATTGCTGGTGAAAAATGAACCGGAACCAATAACAAAAAAAATATGGTGTTTTTGCACCGGAGGACCACCGAGGCGCTCCGGGGAATGATATGCTGGATGTCAGTTGTACATGTTGTTACGGAGGGATTGCCAAAATCCTGGCTCGGAGTGTGAAACTCAATGTTACAGTTTGTTACTCATGGGCTTGGTAAAATTCTGACTGCAGATCCACAGACAGGTTTCAAACTTTGTCACACCCCTTCATCGGACACAACCCAAGAGTAACCAAGGTGCGTCAAAACACTACAGGGGACCCCTCAATCACGTCAAAATGGATCTGCAGTTTAGGAAGTGCGCTTTGCATGTGAAGAAAGGCGGCATGCTGTGTGTGCACCATGGACGCCTTAGGCGTTTCTGTGATGAGTGAGACCTGCGCTTCGGCAAGGGTAACTTGGACTACGCTTGGCCAAACTGCGCACGGTTTGATGTGTCACAGAGATCATGACTAGCCCTATAAATGTTCTGATGGTGTCCCTGTACAAAAGCTAATGCACAAGTGCACACTTACCTTCACAAAAACGACTGTCTGAATTTGCACTCACATGACGTGAGGCGACCAGAAAGCTCACGCTCAGTCTCGAACTTGTCCAAAAGGAAGAAGTGAACCTCAGTATAAAGTTCAATCACGTTGGAATTGCACCACGCAGACTTCTGAAAAAGAGGTTATGGGCTCACACTGACCATCTCCGAGACGTTCACGACTTTCGTAGCGCACAAGATTGTCAACTTGGACAACATCGTCGTGACGTTCTGAGAACCTTTCAGAGAAGAGGCTAGGAAAATGGCGCGAAAGGAGACGCAACTCATCGAGAAGTATGCAAGCGATCAAGGCTATGGATGTGGACTATGGATGTGGCAGTTCGAGCTGCACCTTGCGTAGTTGTTGGATGCCATGTTGGGAAAAGAGGTGATCGTTGAGGCGATAGCTGTGGAAAGGAAGAAGTAGGCCTTTCAAAATAAAACACAAAGGCGCTCATACTCTTGGTGTCTGGGACAACCGAGTTGCAGTGGGGCTAATTCCAAAGCTGCAAGCTAGTAGCCAAAGCTTGGTAAAAAATCTAGACAATGCACCAATCCAAGTTGCTCGCGAACAAAATCTTTGCGATGAAGCGGCTCTTCATGGTCAGAATCGAGGAGGGAGATGATGTCATCTCTTCCATGTAGCAGATTGAATCACTTGCCTCAGAATGCAATGACATGGGGTGGAAGATCGACACGCAGCTGTAGGCGATGGCTCTCCTCATGGCCCTACCTGACAGTTAGGGTCCACTTATCACCATCCTCATAGAATTTCCACAGGACAAGCTCACTTATGGCAGGATCGCAAAGTTCATGTACAACAAGGCGTATCGCCGGAGCTGCAGGGAGGCCTCGTTTTCCTGATTGGCCCTCGTCACTTCAATGCATGGTGGCGGAAGCAAGACAAAGGAAGCGGCAAAAAGGACGGTGCAAAGAAGGGCACCAAGAAAGGTGTGTGCAGCAAGGAGGGTCACAAGGCCTATGAGTATCCAGAGGAGACCAAGGCAGTCAGCAAGGACACTAAGGGCAAGTTGGTCCTCAATGGCACCAAGAACCACTTCCTCAAGGACAACAGGTGATGCCTAGATTCCGAGAACATGGAGCACACTTAGGTCGAGAAGGTATGGTTCGCCACTTACGAGAAGTCCTCCAAGTCAACGTTGGTCGCAACGGACAAAGTCGCACCGGGGGCCAGCCAAGGTGACGTGAGGTGGAAGTCGTGGTGGGCGGTAAGGAGGAGCTGCACACAATCCGTGACGTGCAACACGTCCTCGGCCCGGCTGACATTTTAAGTGTGAGCCGATTGAAGGATAAAGGATATGATGTGTTTTTTTGCACGAAAGGCGCAGTGGTATGTAATGGCGGTGGCAGCGAGGTCGTGCTAGAGGCAAAGCGTGAGGGCGGTCTCTACATTGTGGAGACCAAGGTGATCCCTGCGGCACTAGATCCAACAGAATTGCAGAACCGCGTCGTGAACATGGTCCATGGAGGAAACGCTGATCTGGAGCTCTTGCACCAAAAATTGGGCAATTCGGCATCCACAACGGTTAAGGAGATGGTGAAGTCCAAAATGGTGTTTGGCCTTGTCAATGACGGTGCAGCACACGCGGCAACAGGTGTGGCGGTACATAAAAAGTGAGAGCCTTGCATTTTGGGCAAGGCGTGGTGCAAGCCGTTCATCGAGAATGAGAATCACACACAGTCCTATTAGAGGTCGTGTACAACGTCAGGTGTGGACCATTCAAAATTTCGCCAAACCGTGGCTTGAGACACTTTGTCACCTTCATTAAGGACTGATGTAGGAAACTCATCGTGTACTTCCTGAAGTGGAATGGCAAGGTCTTGGACCGACTGAAGGAGTACGTCGTACCAATGGAGAGGTAGAATGGTCGGAAGGTCAATCTGCCTCTCAACAATACGACAACGGCGGAGACTACGTGGGCTGCTTCGGGTGGATGAAGCAGCAAGATATCATGTAAGAACCCACTATGCCATACTTCTCACATTCCTATGGAGTGGTAGAGCGAGTAAACCAGACACTGCTAAACATGGTGTGGACCATACTTATAGAGTCGGGGTTACCGCGAGGGTTGTAGACGGAGGTTGTGCCTATAGTGAGCTACACCATCAACCTCACTCCAACAACGGTGTTGAAGGGTAAAGGTAGTTGGAAGACATTGTAGGAGGGTTGGAGCGGGCGGAAGCCAAACATGGCACACCTGAAAGTGTTCGGGTGCAAAGCGCAAGCGATGGTGTAGGCAGCATAGCGATGCGAGAGCAAGTTAGAATCACGAGAGAAGCCATGCTTGTTCCTCGGCTACGAGAGCGTAAAAGAGGCATATTGGCTCTAGGACCCTCGCACTCAAGAGATCATCCACAGTCGAGATGTCAACTTCAACAAGAAGCAGAGCTTTAGCAACAACAGCAACGGCATGAGCGTAGGGAGCACTCCAAAACAGGAGTGATTTCAGCTCCTTGACTATGAGAAGGAGCCGGTGGACGTGGAGGTTGAGGATGCGGCGTCGGAGCGCGACAGTACAACACAGGTAGCAGCCAACATGGAGGACTCCAATGACAATAGAGGTGGGCTAGAGATCGGGCAGAAAGATCCGTCAGAAAAAGGCACCACGGGTATCGTAGCGCATAATCTTGGCCGATGTTGCATCGGGTGTCTAAGGAAAATCCTCCAGATGCGCTATCCGTCCGGTCGATCTTTCCCCAGAGTGGGAGGGATCCTCACGGAGCCTTCCAATCAATGTTTTACTAGAGCGAGCAGAGTCGAAAGGATTGCAGCAAAGTGACTAGGTGCCAACAAAACTGTCTTGCCATAGTAGGAGGTAGCGGAGAGCGGGGAAGCACTTCAATGCAGGTACCGACCAGTGTATCGGCATGATGCGGTGCATGCTGGCCGCATCAATGGAGCCAAAGACCGTGTAAGAGGTGCTTGCGTGGCCTGAGGGGGCGCAGTTGGACGCCGCCATCAAGTCATTATTGGCATCCATTGATGAAAACAACATGTGGGAGCTAGTTGGCAGGCCGAAAGATGCCAAAGTCATTTACTCCAAGTGGGTCTTTAAACCAGGTTCACAAAAGGTGTGGTGGAAAAGTACAAGGTACGGCTTGTGGTCAAGGGACACACAAAACATAAAGGCGAGAAGAAAGATGTGATGTTTTCCCCCATCACCAAGGCCAAAAGCATCTAGGACATCCTTGTGGTGGTAGCCGCAAAAGAAATGGAGCTCCACTAGATGTAAAGATGACCTTTTTCAATGGAATCATCAACGAATAAATCTACATGGAGGTGTTAGACGGGATAGAGGCACCGGAAGACAAGGGGTAGAAGCTCTGACAGTCCTTGTACAGGCTAAAACAATTGTCCTAATGCTAGTACCAACACATGGAAGTTTTCATAATACAACTTGGCTTCAAGTGCTGTGAAGCGGATCATAGCATATACGTGTTGCACAACAAGAAGCTCCATCAAATCGTTGCACTCCACGTGGATGATCTAATCTTGTGCTCCTCAGACCTGTCTAGCCTAGAACACTAAGGAACAGGTTCCTGATGTCGGACACGGGGGAGCTTGAGTTCTACCTCAAGGTGAGCATCACGCGGAGCCGGAGGACGTGCACGCTTGAGCTGGGGTAGAAAAAATACAAAACTCAGGTGTTGAAGCAATATGGCATAGAGGATTGCAAACCAGTCTACACTTCTGTCTCCACGACCTCTGGACTAAGTGTGGCAATGGTGCCACAAACAAAAGGGGAGCGGGAAGACATGGGAGGGATGACATAGCAATTGACAATGGGCAACCTCATGTACGCCACGGTGGCAACTCGACCAGACCTGGCCTACATGGTGGGCCAAATAAGATTTAACATGGCTGATCTATGGCCACTGCACTAGTGGGCAGTCAAGCACATCCTCTAATACATGCAGGCAACACAACACGTGCGCCTGAGGTTCGACGAAAAGGGGCAGGCGGACCCCTTGTGTCTGGTCTGTTATACAGATGCAGACTACGTTGGCGATGTGGACAAGCAGAAGTCCATATCTGGCTACGTGTTCTTTCTCTCTGGTGTAGCGGTCTTACGGTGCAGCAGGAACTAGGATTACGTCACCACCTCAACAATGGAAGCAAAGTACATCCCGTTGGCTAAGGCAATCAAGGAGGCGGTGTGGCTCTGCACGTTGCTAGGGGAGCTTGGCGTACCATAACAGCAGCGCATAATGGTGCAAGAGGACAATGTTGGCTTCATCTCACCCACCAACAACCCGGCGCAGCACAGGAGGAAAAAGTACATCAACGTGTGTTATCACCACGCACGGGACATGGTTCAAAAGGGGCAGGTGGTGATGCAGCACTACAACACACACAACATGCTTGTGGATTGCTTGACCAAGACACAACCATCAGATGCGCATGTGATGAGCATGGCCGGGCTTGAGATGACCAGATATGATGGGCTCAAGGGCGCACAGGAAGATGAGTGAGAGAAATGAGCAGCCGACATGGAAGGTGCAAGGGGGAGAACGTTGAAAATTTGCCCCTCTGCATGCCCAAGTGCGGCGCCGAGAGGCACTAATGAGCCGCCAAAGAGAGAAAAATCCTCGCAGTTTGATATAGTGGCTCAAGGATTGCTCCAAATCCAAAATAGATGATTGCTCCCGAAATTTGACGAGCCGTTGTACATGGTGGAGTTTTTCCACTGGAATCACACATGTAACAAGGGAGATATGACCTTCCAAAGTTGGTTTGTGCGTGTTGGCTCTAAGAGCCGGCCGTGACATGACTCCTGGTGAAGAATCAACCGGAACAAGTAATGAGTATACATCTGATGTCCTTGCCCCGGAGGATTGCTGAGTCGCTCCGACGAATGATCCGTCGGATGGTAGTTGTACATGTTGTTACTGAGTGACTTTGCCAGAATCCCGGCTCGGAGTCCGGAACTCCGAATTTCAGGTTGTTGCTTCGGGACTTGGTCAGAATTATGACTGTAACTCCGTGGACAGGTATCAAACCCTGTCACACTCCACCATCAAATGGAAAGGAATCTGTACCTTAGGAAGGGTGTTTTGCACTTGAAGGAAGGTGCAATGGCGTGTGCGCACCGTGGAGGAATTAGGTGTTTTTGTGGTTTGTGAGACCTACGCTTCGACAAGCATATCTTGAGCTACACTTTGCTGATTTGCAAATGGTTTGGTGCATTGGAGAGCTCATGCATATTCCTATAAATGTTCAGATCATGTCCATGTACAAAATCTAACATACAATTGTGCAATGCCCATTACAAAACCGACTGTCTCTAGATTCCTGCTCAGGTAGAGTGAAGCGACCAAAAAGCTCACGATCACTCTCAGACTCGCCCAAACGAAGAAGGGAACTTCAAGAGAAAGGTCAATCACGTTATAAATGCACCACATAGATTTCCAGACAGCTTGCTAGAGTATCAGCTGACTGGACTATGTTGCCACATCAGGGGCAACAAAGCTCAGAATTGTTTAGGCACATTCTTCATCGTATGAGAGCAACGTGACACTTCTCATTTGCCTGTGCTGCTCAGACATAGCACCCGTTATTGTAGTAAGATTCACCGCAACAGAAAAATCCTAGGACACATTGCAACAAAATTCTGTTGCAATGTGTCCTAAGATTTTGCTAATTCAATAACAGAAACTTTACCGTAACGTCAGAATGAATGACATCACCATATGACCACTAGAATGGGTGGCATACGTTACCACCATTACCTTAACAACAACAGCAGTCATAGTGACAAGAGACAGTGACAACACTGGGTAGCAACACCACCTTCTATGGTTCCAAACAGGGGTACACAAAAGAAGGAAATCATGAGGAACAGCTGGCGGCAGTAGCAATAGCCATTGATAGTGGTAGCAAGCAGTAGTAGCAATAGCCAGCATAAACAATAGCAACAGCAGTTCCGAGCAGCAACAACAAAGAAACGACAGCAAAAAAGGTAACAGTAGTGTAGTAACTACATTCCAGCAACTGCACTGATAGTACTAACAGTAGCAAAGGTAGCATTCTAACACATTGCAATAGAAGTACCAGCGACAACAGCATGGTAGTTGTAGCACTGGTTTTAGTAGCAATACCACCAAAGCAGCAGCAACAACCATGTCTACTATAGTGTGTAGCATAAAGATCCACAATAGTCATTGCTCAGCAGTGCTCTAAAGCAGTTGTGGCTGTTGCCTTGTGTAGCATGGTAGGTGTGCAACATCTACTGCTCACCAATGTTATGTAGTAACATTGTTGTATATCTACGCAACAATTGCGTAATGTTTACATAGCCGCTGTGTGGCCACTAACAAGGGGTGACGCGGTGACCCCCCTTCCTCGCCCACACAAAGTCCACGTGAGCAAAAGAAAGAATTCAGCTTTGGTAGTATAAAACACGCTAGCGTCGTGATCAATGCTAACATTAGCAATGTTTTTGGTATAAACGTAATCTCTTTCACACATTTAAACTCTTTGATAAATGCTGATGGGTCTCAATTCCAACATCATTGACGTTGAGACCCATAGTGAGTGGCCACATGGTGCCATGCAGACAAAGGAAATGAGACGAATGATCCCTCTAGATGTAGCTCCCTGTCGAGCTTGTCATGTCCATGCATCTGGGCAGTCAACTGGCTCTGACAGGCGTAGGATGAGACCAGGCATTTGTAGCAGGAGCAGTGCGTTATCCAGACACATCCAGACCTTTGTTACAAAGTTTCCCCAGATTACGACAGACTCCACCTATAGCAGCCAGATCTATATCAAAGGGACATCCAAGGACAACCAATGGCTCCGCCAGGCAGGAGCAGGTTTGTAAGGAGTAGAATTCAGAGGAGGAGGATGAGGTAGATGTATGGACACAAAACAATTGCACGCAGCTACATTGCCTTAACCTCGGTTCACAACGCACACCCGTGGATGCATCAATGGCACCACTGTGTTAGACCTCCATAAGACGGGTGACTTGCCTCTCTTTTGTCAATCTGCCCATTCCACGGGCGCTTGCCCCGGTGCCTGAGGTTTCCGTCCTCACAAAGTGGCGATCAAAGGACTTTGAGACATTTCCAACCTATTACAACAATGATGTTGGGTTTGACTGTTGGGAGGTACTTTCCAAGATGTAATCCAGTTTAGAGGGGGTGTGGCCCTATTATCAGAGCCAGTGCCGAAAGGAATATGCCTGCCAGAATTAGACACCCACAAGAGCCATTTGCGGTGTGATTTACGCCATTCACAATTAGTTGGTCGTGGATCTCAATCCATTCTTGTGCACGTGGGACAGGTGACAGCGCCGACCCTCACAACGGCTAGGAGGTTTCCCTGACCTTGTTCGCTACAAAAATATAAGAGACAAGGACTTCCTGCCTCAAGTAGTTTCCCTCTTTATGCTAGTTAGGCTTAGAGTCAACAACATCATGTTAGCAATGTGCGATGCGCATGTACTTCTGATTGGGCATCGGCAGAGTGTTCTAGCTCTTGGCAGTCGACACTATCATGCTCGTAGCACACGTGGAATACACCGACCTCTTCACCTTCTTCCAATGTCCCATTCTAGGGAAGGTGTCTGAATCCCTTGAGCAGCTTCCTTGGATCCAGATGTACTGTCTACAACCGACATGGCTGAAGTAGACATTTTAGGTGCATCAATTGAGCCCCTTGGTAGCGCTAAAGTCTGCATCCTCGATGGCCCCTCTCAATCTTAGCTCCTCCTCTTCTTATTTCTCTCCCTAATGGAACATCCACATGAGTCCAAGGTGTGGCTATCACCACAAAGAAGAAGAAGGGAAAGATTAAACGCGACAAGGGGCATCAATAGTAACATCAAGAGCAACAATCGTGGTAGTGGACGCTCTTCCCACTACATCAACTATGAAGGTACTCATTGTTACGCGGAGTACTAGAAGCCCTTGGATCGGAGGTGGATCACACATGGCCTCCAAGTTGCACACATTGAGCAGACGTCTCCTGGAACCACTCAGGACGGTCGCGTGGTGACCATGACAGTAATTGACCCATCTACAACAGCTATGACGACAGAGGCAAGGATCCTCCGGATCGCACCATCGAGGAACTTTATCTGCTGCTAGCATTACACACTCAAAGAGTTACAAGTGTGTTTTCACAGCCAAATGTTCTAAAGACAGCCTGTCCAACTGTCTTTGTTGCCTACGATGATGCCTGAGGGGGAGCTTAGTCGACTTGTGATGAGGATGAACCTGACAATACATAATGACTTAATGAGTCACATGTTTGTGAATTTTGTTGTTATTTCTACTCCTACTCTTAGCGCCCTGCAAAAGGCAGAGTGATATATGGCCCAATGCTCTATGCTGAAACATGATATATGGCCCAATGATTGAAATTTTCTATGTGTTGTAGAGTATGGTACCAAGTTTACTCTATCATTATGTAAGGATGTTTTGTAAATAATTTGTATTGTTTGGGGTTGGTTCTTGCATTGGTGTTGACCCCTAGGATGTTTTCTATTTGATGTTTCTCAGCACCATGAGTGTTTGGCCATGAATTTTATCTGAGGTTCATGGTTTTTCCATGGGGTAAACACAAGTCATCTTGCACACTCGTAAACTAAGGGAGGGCATGTCTGGCCACTATGCCATCCATAGGTTGAGCTACTAGATATTTCATACCAAGTTTGTGTGCCGAAATCTTTTTCTCCTCATTCAAATCTATGGCATATGTGTATTACCTCCTCGATGTATGGTTAATCATGTCCTTTTTGTGTACTCTGTGATATGTGCATGGCACAAGCGTGCATGTGCAGTTTCCCAGAAGGTTAGGTAGATCCAAGTATACTTGTGTCCACACGTACATGTGTGTACACTGCATAAGAACTTTCATGTGATATTTGTACAGAGCAAGAATAAAGAAAGCTCAATGAACATAATGTCCAGTCCTTTGTGTCTATTCTAGGTCTTTTAAGAGATAATTTAAGCACAAAATGTCTGCTAGAATTTCCATCTAGACACATTGGGAACGTATTGTGTTGCTATGGAAATGAGGGAGTCATTGATATCATTTGTAAAGTGGGGGGAATCTCTCGTTACCCGTTGAGTGATCCCCCCTCTCCCAAGCACCGAAAGCATTTTGGGGGAGTGTACGTGGGAGTGTATGTGGTAAACTTGCTGAAAAATACATAACTTCATTTGCAAATAAAAACTCTACGAAACATCTCTTACCATAATACAATTGTGTGATTTTCTGTACACCCTCTCATGCAGTGCCTAATTCACTGGCCTGGTGCACCTTTACTTTTTTGGGGAGGGGGGGGGGGGTCTCTTGATACATGTCGAACCCACCACCCACCCCCTCCCCCCCAACGTCGAAAGTGTATTGGGGGAGTGTATGCGGGAGTGTATGTGGTACACGTGCTGAAAAAACACAAGTGTATTTGCAAATGTCATTTATGCAAAACATCTCTTAGCATAATGCACTTGCGTTTTTTCTTTAATCCCCTCTCATACACTGCCCAATACACGGGCCTGATACACTTTTACTTTTTGGGAGGGGGGGGTCTTTGCTTGATACCCGTCGAATCCACCCCCCACCCCTCCCTTCCCAAACATTGAAAGTGTATTGGGGGAAGTGTATCTGGCAGTGTACGTGGTACACATGCTGAAAAATACATATGTCTATTCACAAACTCAATGTCTATGAAACATCTCTTAGCATACTACACTTGTGTATTTTTCTATACACCCCCCTCATACAATACCCAACACACTGGCTTGATACACTCTCACCTTTTAGGGGGGGGGAGGAGGGTCTCTCAATATCCGTCAAAACCCATCTCCCTCCCCCCAACACCAAAAGTGTCTTGGGGTAGTGTATGTGCGAGTGTGAGAGTATGTGGTACAAGTTCTGACAAACACACAAGTGTATTTGCAAATGTTATTTCTATGAAACATCTCTCAGCATAATACACGTGTCTTTTTCTACACACCTGTCTCGTAAACTATCCCAAACAAGGGCCTGATACCCTTTCACCGGGGGGGAGGGGGGGGAGGATCGCTTGATATGCATCAAACCCATCCCACTCCCCCTCCCAAATACCATAAGTGTATTGGGGGAGTGTAACTGGGAGTGTATGTGGTGCACGTGCTATAAAACACAAAAGAATATTCACAAATGTTTTTTCTACAAAACATCTCCTAGAGTAATACACTTGTGTTGTATTCTATACACCCCTCTCATACACTATCCAATACACTGACCTTATACACTTTTACCTTTTTTGGGGGGAGGGGGGGAGGATCTCTTGATATCCGTCGAACCCATCCTCCACCCCCCCACCCAAACACCGAAAGTGTATTTGGAAAGTGTATGTGGGAGTGTATGTGGTGCACGTGCTCAAGGGTACACAAGTGTATTCGCATGACAGAACACAAAACTTTGAAGTGTGAGTTCAGGTGGGTTTTAGTTCCACTGAGTTTCGTGTCCAGAAATAGGTGTGTCTATTCGTTTCAATAGTAGCACATTTTAGGTCTAAGTACGAATGTATCTCTTTTTCACCAAAGTGTGAATGGAGCTATGAAACACTGAACCATGGTTTTTATTGAGCAAAATGGCCAGGATATCCATGATCCTGAAGGGTGGACGCTCCCATGTTCACGAGCGAATTTTATGTCCCCCATATCCACAACATAAAAGAGATTAAGAACACCATATCCGCACTAGTCGTCAATGTCCACGCCATGTCCTGTACGGTGAAGATTAGTACGCTATACCTGTATGGCATACATGTTTGAAAGCAATGGTAATGGGGTGGTTAAAACTTGCATAAAAGTTCTTTTGTGCACATCCATAGATTACGAGTGTCCATTGTACGAGAACGGCAGGAGTCTGTAGAACACTGCTTAAGCAAGGTGAAATGACACCGTCCAATGGTTTTGTCCTGAATGTGTAACATGAGTATTACCCCAACGAAAGGCCATTGTATTACATTGGGAAAACCTTTTGCATGTAGAAATCCATCTGACTCCCTTCACCTGTTATCGATATTCATTGTCGAAACAATGTTTTCACACAAAAACCGTCCTTGTCATCGGCGGTTGTAACCGAAAACAGTAGTACCTGTCGTCGACATCCTAGCTGTCATTGTCAGCATCCGCCAACCTGTCAACGTTGTCTGATTTTTTCCATCCAATGTTCACAATGTCGTTGTTTGCATGACGCTAGATGTGTCAACATTATGTTGCATGAGCAGCATGGATGTACAAGCCTGTTCATGTTGTCGGTTCACTTAGGTGGGAAAAGAACAACCTCCGTAAACATGTGCCACACTGTTTGTTTTGTGGACCATGCACCCATCATGTCAATGGTCGTTGGCAAGTCCGTCGCCTTTGGGTGTCTTGTTGAGGGTGTCCTGGAGTCTCGCATTGGATCCTGCTGTCGACCGCTGTCCACAGCAGGGTCCAATGTCCCGTCATGCTTTTGAGACATCCACCTCACTAGGCTACCGCGCGCCATGGACGAGGACGTTAACACCCGTGAGCCTGGCGAGCGTGGATACGTCTTCTATTTACGTGTAATTTTACATAAAATGTACCCATTTTGACAAAGATGACAGCCCAGTTGCAATGGACAGCCTTGATTAGGCGTAGGTCATCCGACGTTCCTCGGATTTCTGTACCGAGTGGACAGACACGCCCATTGCTCAATGAGCCAGGTCTTGTGCTCCAAACCCCATCCACCCAAAACTTGGTGTGTGATGATCACTTTATGGATGAGAAGCGTGCTCAAGTGCTATTGATTTCACCAGAGCAAGCAAGAGACACACTGAGGCTGTCTTGCTTGAGTCATGCTGCTGGTGAAAACTCTGTCCCATCTTCTTCTTGTGTTCTGCTTTGGTTTTTGCACTGTTCATTGAAAGTGGCCCTCTCAATTTGTTTGCTTTAGTGTCCTCCGACGATGAGGCATCGGGTCAAGCCCCAAAGCGTAGGAAGGCTGAGCCAAGTTTTCCTAAAAGGATGTACTTCCGGGACATGGCGCAGGCACGTGCAGCAGTGGATGACTACACCATCACCAACCGCATGACTATCTGGTGGCTACAGAATGAGAAGATGCGGTTTACTACACGTTGTGGACAATTGAAGGAGAAAGGTTGTCTGTGGCTTCTGTGTGTGCACCTCACCCCAAACAAAGCCACCGTTGTCATCTCCGAGTTTGTGGACGGTCACGAGTGTGTCCTTGGAGGAAGCCGTGGTGATCATGCAAAGACAATGAAGTGGGTGGCATGACAGATAGAGTCAACGGTGAAGCCAAACCTGACAGCCGATGTGAAGACGTTGTCTGTAGTGGTGCGCAAAGCAGCCGGCAAAGTAATGGACAAGAACATGATGTACAGGGCCAAGTTGAAGGTGCAGGAAAATCTCATTGGCCCAAAAGCCCTATCGTGGAGCCTCTTTGTAGTGTATTGTGAGGCCGTAATGCAATATGTCATGTTTTTGTACTTCTTTCCCTTTACTCCAAACTGTATGTGACATGCTTCTAACATTTTCTATGTCATGCATTTTAGCTGAAACGTGTGGACCGTTACACGCACGCTATGGCCAAGGCATCCAAGGATGGCGTCTTCATCCGCACATTCATGGCACCAGGAGCCACTGTCTTGGGTTACCAGTACGCGCACTAGATCCTAACAATGGATGGCATCCATCTAAAAAATGGTCGCAAGCAAGTACTCCTCATCAGCCAGTTCTTTGACACCAATAACAACAATGTGCTGATGGCGTGGGCGGTGGTTCAGGGGGAGAATGAGGAGAATTGCAAATGGTTCTTGGAGTAGTTCCCACGATGGCTGAAAAGGGTAGAGCCGTCATTTCCGACTGCGACAAAGGACTGCTGAATGCAATGGAGAAAGCGTTGCCGGGGGCACATCGCACATACTGTTGCTTCCACCTATGGCAGAGCATAAGGCTCAAGTTTGGCAAGCAAGCTGGCTACCGGTTTGGGCGCCTGGCACATGCGCTGACACCCGCAAAGTGGCAGAGGTGTGAAGAACAGTTGCGTACCATGAACTCCAGAGCTGTAGTGTACCTCCTCAGAGTAGACGGAGTTGGGAGCAATCCGAAGGAACAGTGGGCGAGACTGTATTGTCCTTTCAGGCATGGAGGGCACACTACATTGAATGTGACTNCAGGAGCCACTGTCTTGGGTTACCAGTACGCGCACTAGATCCTAACAATGGATGGCATCCATCTAAAAAATGGTCGCAAGCAAGTACTCCTCATCAGCCAGTTCTTTGACACCAATAACAACAATGTGCTGATGGCGTGGGCGGTGGTTCAGGGGGAGAATGAGGAGAATTGCAAATGGTTCTTGGAGTAGTTGGTGATCGTGTATCCCACGATGGCTGAAAAGGGTAGAGCCGTCATTTCCGACTGCGACAAAGGACTGCTGAATGCAATGGAGAAAGCGTTGCCGGGGGCACATCACACATACTGTTGCTTCCACCTATGGCAGAGCATAAGGCTCAAGTTTGGCAAGCAAGCTGGCTACCGGTTTGGGCGCCTGGCACATGCGCTGACACCCGCAAAGTGGCAGAGGTGTGAAGAACAGTTGCGTACCATGAACTCCAGAGCTGTAGTGTACCTCCTCAGAGTAGACGGAGTTGGGAGCAATCCGAAGGAACAGTGGGCGAGACTGTATTGTCCTTTCAGGCATGGAGGGCACACTACATTGAATGTGACTGATTCTTTGAACAACCACAACGGTGAGTGCCATAAATTGCTTCCTTTGTACTGCTTTGTGTTCCTATACACGTGGGTTCAGTGCTTGCTTGTAGATTGGCACAGGCTGAGCAAGTCATGCCAAGGACAACTTGCACCAACGCTGACAAAGCGGCTGCTCAATAGCAACGTCTTAGCCCATGACTATAAAGTGGTGGAGGAAGGTTGTGACGGGGCCAAGCAACAGGACCCGCATGGTGAACGTGTTGAGCCGGACTTGCACGTGCATGGCGTGGAAGGAGTGGGGCCAACCCTGTGCGCATGCTTCTGCCTTTGTCATCGGCCGTGGAGAGCAACCCAAGCCACTTTGTGACGTTGGACTCACACGCATGGCATACATGCGCACATACACCTACCCCATGCCAGGCGTTAGCCCAACATTGTTGAAAGTCAAGGAGGGGTGTTGTGGCAGCAGCCAGGCCCTAAACGTGGTGCAGGGCGGCCCAAGAGCGTACACCCGGACAGCTGCATATAAGCGTCACAAGAACTACACCAGTCCTCGCTGCGGCCAAAAGGGACACACGATGAAAAAGTGTAAAAACGAGCCTGTTGTTTCGCTTGCCGCACAGGCAGCTACAAACACTCTTCAATGCCAGCTAAATTGTGCAGAGGATGCCGTCAGAGCAGAGGCCTATGCTGGGTGGTGGCCTCCAAGCAAGACCCAAGCAAAAAAACAGGATGCAACAAGTGCAGCTGAAGTTGTTGCAGCTGCCACTGGTACCCCTCATACCACCACAACAGTGCAATGATAGCGGGCACAGTAGCAGACACCATTGTTCTGCTTTTGGAAGACAGCCCAGGCACCTGTGTCTTGCAGATTGGTGCCGGCCGGGCATGGGCAGGGCAGGCATGGCGCAGGGTTATAAGTGTCGTTGCAAGCACAGTTGTTGTTGCAGCCTCTGCATTCGTTGCGATAACTACAACGACAAGAGGAGCTATTGCAACCGTTAATGACAACGCTGAGTACAACCCCAAGGCAGTGGGGTATGACGTTGCCCAGGAAGATATCTATGATCTTGAAAGGCACATTTTGAGTGACTCGGAGGAGGAGGAGCAGGAGGACATTGACCACTTTGCTGACCCGAAGTAGTAGAGGGAGTGGGGGGAGCGCACTTTCCGTGAGCAGCAGCATGCTTGCGTCATGGATGGCTGGGAGGAGCGCTCCGAAGAGTAGGATGAAAAGCCTAATGTCTTCTAGATAGTGAGTTTCATATGTTGTTTTCCATACACCCTACACATCGTGCTAGTTCCTCTTTTGTTCCTTGATGCAAATTAATCATGCAACCATGTCATCTGTGCCCTGTAGGTAATGCACAACTGGGTCCAGATGGGAGCACACATTGTCACAAGGGACAGCAACACCAAGGTCCATCAGCATCCTCGATGGGGACCAAGAGGGAGCACTTGAGTAGAAGACAAGTCTTTACATAGATACACCTTGCAGTGCTAGGCAACCACTAGGGTGAGGAGCTGCTAGGGTCGGGAGGGTCAGATTGCACGTGGCCGTGTTGGAGTTTTCCTTTGGTGAGATGTTTTTTCTTTTAAAACCAACAAATTGTCCCATTTGAACCTCAATTGTACACATTCTCCATGCACACGTCCAGTTACAAGACCCAGATGCAATCTGCAGAGCAAATAATGAATACACGTCAAATGTGCTTAAACGTTCTGCAATAAAGGGGTGTTGTCATTGTGTTTTTCATTCTCTAGCAATCAACTTGAGTTTCCACAATAGTACTCTTTGGACTCCTATTGTTGCCGCCGGTGGCAGGTCTGATGGAGTGTGTGACATCCTTCTTAGCCGGAGCTGGTGTGACATACATCCTCATGAGATGGAAGGACTTGGCACCAAGGCCAGTTCACATTGTNTACACGTCAAATGTGCTTAAACGTTCTGCAATAAAGGGGTGTTGTCATTGTGTTCTTCATTCTCTAGCAATCAACTTGAGTTTCCACAATAGTACTCTTTGGACTCCTATTGTTGCCGCCGGTGGCAGGTCTGATGGAGTGTGTGACATCCTTCTTAGCCGGAGCTGGTGTGACATACATCCTCATGAGATGGAAGGACTTGGCACCAAGGCCAGTTCACATTGTCAAAATGTACATGTGTCCATGTGATCATGGAACCTGTCTCAAAGGTGGACGTCTGTGTCATGAGGAGGAAGATGTCTTCTACGGCATGGACGAAAACAAATCAGATGACTCTTTGTTTACGTCATCCACATCCGAGTCTGAAGATGACGTGGAGTCTGTAGACTGCTACCCAGATTACTGCTATGCCACAGGCAACTTGTGTCCTGCCTGTGAGATCATGTCGTGGATGTACTCTTTGCCCCCTTCAGTCCAGCATTGGTTGATCTGTGGACGCCCAGGTCCCTTCGTCGCAGGCTTTGCATACCGAGCACACACTACTACCACTGTCAAACCACATTTCCTAGCCTATTTGTGTATGGACCACAATGAATGTTCCACAAGAGTGGTCGTTCTATGCTTTCCAATGTTTTCCTTTGTCTCACGATAAATGGACATCTGGTTTGTTATCCCGTGTGAGTAATAATGATGTGCCCATGCCAGCATTATGTACAAGTCCATCTTTTGTACATGCCTTTTGATAAATTTTGTCATCGTTTAGTGCAGTGTGCATGTCGTTTTAGTTTCATTTGGATTTTTGGTTGAATTTCCCATGAAATTGATAGAGATGTGTCCATGCATGCAGTTTCTCCAACTCCATCCTTCACACGTAATGTTCCCGAACCGTACACAACGGTGGTTGCACTGCGCATAACACGTTAAATGTTATGGGTATTCCGTTCATTATCCCAAGAGAATAACAATGTTTTGCCCGTGCATGGATTGTGTACACCTCCATCATGTACAAGTAGTATTCTCATCCTGAAGACATCAATGTTTCCACATGGCTTGTCGCCTTAACAGGTGAGTGGGAACAGTGAGTAGTCAGTGAAGAATGGTAATCATGTTCCATTGGTCTCACAACCTTGCAATACCCATTATAACTTCGTCCATTAACGTGTCTGAAGAGTTCCAGGGTTCCCAAACGTTCGCACAATCTTTGGGCTGGGGTGAAGGCATCCGGTGTCCAGTCACACAACACATAACTTCCGGGGTTGTGGCTTCGCCATTAACGAAGGTCCAAGGGTAGGGTACATGTCTCCTGTCCCAATCTTGCTTGATGAGCCTCCACTGTTACCTTGCTTTGCTCGGTTCAGGCCATGGGACATCCACAGAGCACCCATCGTGTGTAGGCACCCTGGTAGGGATAGGGCTCCGTCCCCAAGACATTGAAGCGTTGTGAGATGCCAGTGGTAAAGGATTCTGTACGTAATTCAAAGCGAAGTACCATAAACCTTATAGTACGTTGTTGGAATCTACATTCGCGGTTCAAAGTGTCATGTCATACAGGTTTGTGAGGTCATCTCTCTTGCCTCAACTTTCAAGGAGGGGAGGGCGAGGGGGAGGGTGCAGGGCCACCAGCCTTGCTTGCAAGGCCTGGTGGCACTTCGGCTGCCGATCAAGCCCCCAGGTCAATTGGCAAATGGGGCTGGCCGGCGGGTGGCCAGCCGGTCACCTGATCGGTGGCCGGCCACCAAACCAGGCGATTTCCAGCTGACTGTTGGCCAGCGCATGGCTAGCCACCAGCAAGCCCTCACTGGGGAGGGCTGGCCGCCGGCCAGCCCTCGTTGGTCGCTAGGGCGGGGAGGGCCTCATCGGCCCTCCTGCTATATGTACTCGTCGTTACATATGGGTTTGTTTTCATGCACAAGCATTCTTTCTTATGCAAAAATGTTTACAAAACACCTTGCGTTAAACTAAAACTTTTCAGGTTACATTTTTTTACACACTTGTTGTATCCTGTAGTTGATCGTGTGTGGCCCTTCTGGTTTGCTTTCAACGCATGGACAGTCTTGGACCCCCATGCAACACCCCATGTAAACCATCCGCCAAACATTTACAAACTCTCATTGAGGGGTTTGTGCGAGAATCATTGTTGTAAGCAGGTCAAAGACACACGGCATGGGATTATAATATGTTTTTTTAACAAATAAGTACTTCCTAAGTTTTCTGAAGCCCAAAATCCACATTTCTTTTGAGGGATGGATGGGGCTTATTGTTGTGAGGCATGGGTCGATGGGGCTCCCAAGGCAGGGAGAAACGAGGCCCATTATTTTGAGGTCGGGAGAATCATTTGAAGTCAATAAGATAAGGGGCATGTAGAATCTTCTTCAAAGATGAAAATGCAAAATGGAATACGTGAAACTTGTAACTTGGGATGGAAACTTCTGGGATGATATCTACGTGCCCTCATTATGTTTTCCATGTTTTGCCCTTTTTCCCAACAATGGATTTGAGTATTGCCTTGGGAGCCTTATAGGTTAGCAAGCTGTTCAATGGGCAAGCTTCCTGACCAACGAGCTCATGAATTGTGCAAGAAGCTCCCAAGAATTTTTTTTTGTGTTGTTACTGATGTGTCGAGGCTAGTGTGGGGAGGTATCTATTCCTTCCCTCTCACGCAATTTTACACGCAAAGGCTCAATAACTGAGAAACATCCTAGCAATACATGAGTCAAACCAAGTAATCACACAAGGTGCTTCGTTGTCTGAATGAAAAACCGAGAAAGCAGGACATGGCGAAGTACAAGCTCTACGTGACTATGCTAAGAACAAGAATCTACATTGTCACAAGGAAAATGGCTCTTGGGAGCTGGCCAGACATGAAAATCTTATGGTCACATGAATAAAGTGACAAGTAAGCACTGTTACATGCAAGGCGTGCATAGGGTTACGTAGTCTGTAAAACGGTACAATGCATAATGTAAGGAATAGTGAACAGAAGGAGCAGTTTCTTTGTGCATCAAATGAGAAGGTAGAGAGAGAGAGAGAGAGAGAGAGAGAGAGAGAGAGAGAGAGAGAGAGAGAGAGAGAGAGAGAGAGAGAGAGAGAGAGAGAGAGAGAGAGAGAGAGAGAGAGAGAGAGAGAGAGAGAGAGAGAGAGAGAGAGAGAGAGAGAGAGAGAGAGAGAGAGAGAGAGAGAGAGAGAGAGAGAGAGAGAGAGAGAGAGAGAGAGAGAGAGAGAGAGAGAGGGGGGGAGATAGAGAGAGAGGAGGGGAAAGTGAGACATAGAGAGAGAGAGAGAGAGAGGGAGTGAGAGAGAGAGGGGAGAGAGAGAGAGAGAGAGGGAGAGAGAGGGGGATATACACATACATGTAGATAGAGAGAGAGGGAGGGAGGGAGGGAGGGAGAGGGGGGGAAGGTGATACGTGAATGTTTGGCAAACTTCTCTCACGACGTAGTTCAATGAATCACACATCTTATGCACATGATTTACATCATGTTAAGTGCAATTTCTTGCATTTACAAGAAATCCTTACACCCTTGATTGTTGAAAACATTTCTTTGTACGCGTTTTTTCTTTTTCGGATGCAATGGAGGAAGATTAGTAGACTTACCGTTTCATCAACCACAACTCAAGTTGTGATTGTTAAGTTTATCTAGCCATGCCATCTTCATACTAGTTGGAACACTTCCTGATCTCATGATATGCCCCATTATCAAATTCCTTGCACTGCTTGTTATTTATGTTGCGTAATCTAATGGATTTGACAAAATCCTTGGCCGACTAGGCCAAAACCGCAGTGCTTGAGGGTCTTTGACCTCCAAGCCATCCCGTCTCACCGCCCACAGTCCCTGGTGATCCCGCTCGAGCAACCTGGCTTCTTTGACTAATCGGCTTGGCACTACCACACTACAGGTACTTACCATAATCATTTATTTGAAGAGGGTTTTTTTCTTTGTTAGTTACACAAGAGCTCAAGTGAAATGGATTCGACGGAATCCTTGGACGACTGGGCCAAAACCACGGTGCTTGAATGTAATGGACTGGAACCTTCAGCTCTTGCTGTGAAGTTGTCGTCGGAGTTCGCAAAATGGCATTCTCGGTCCACGTTAGGGGTTTACCGCCTTCGCAAGACTGAGGGGAAATTTTCATTAACAACCCAGAGCAGAGAGACTCGGAGGTCCGAACCAACCCTCCCGCTACATTCCTCCCCACTTATTGTGAACCGTATCCGTTCATGAACAACAAACACGATTTTCAGTTTGTGAGTCAACAACATTGTGAAAGAAGAACAATAACTTCAATTACCAGGAAAACATGAACACGTGTATGGTACTTGGACCTAAGTTGCAGCTTGTCGGTAAGCATGGCTAGCCTCCCCCCCCCCCTAGTCTAGAGCGTCCTCACGACAACCATGTTGAGTGTCCCCAACCTCCTATGGTCGCAATCCATGAATGCCGCCCTGCGAATGCTGTTCATTTTTTCATGTTTAGGTGTTCCCCCCGGACACATGTCAATCTATGCAAGGTACCAGTTTGCTCCAATACTTGTTGACCACCCCCGTGGGCAACCGAGATTTGGACTCCCATGAGTTATGTTCAGGTCCACACCCTGAATGAACGAGGTATTCCCTACAACTCGCGACCAGAGAGTAGGCTCTCGGTTGTGGAGTAGGCGAAGAACCTTGTATTGGCCATCAGCAGTAAGGACTGCCACTGGTGGCTGAACGGTCCCCTCTGCGGTGTATGGAGCCAACAGGCTCACATGAAACACGTCATGTATCTTCATACTCGGCGGAAGCAGCAATTGGTATGCCAGTGGCCCGATGCGTGCGACCATGGGAAACGGCCCATTCCACTTCGGAATAAGTTTTCACACCCCTGGCGACTTCATCTGAAGATTCTTACTACTAATTAGCACTTTTTCACCAATGTCAAACGAGACCTCACATCGACTTTAGCTGGCATATGCCTTTTTGTCGTTGTCGAGCAGCTTCAAGGTGACCCTTCGCCTCTTACAACAAGGAGTCTAGGCGCTTGGCAAAGGCTCGAGCAGAAGGAACTTGTTCTCCTGTGCTCCCACCCTTAACCAGTGTAGAGGGCACCATGGGATGCCAACCNCCTGGCGACTTCATCTGAAGATTCTTACTACTAATTAGCACTTTTTCACCAATGTTAAACGAGACCTCACATCGACTTTAGCTGGCATATGCCTTTTTGTCGTTGTCGAGCAGCTTCAAGGTGACCCTTCGCCTCTTACAACAAGGAGTCTAGGCGCTTGGCAAAGGCTCGAGCAGAAGGAACTTGTTCTCCTGTGCTCCCACCCTTAACCAGTGTAGAGGGCACCATGGGATGCCAACCACTATTAAACAAAAACGGTGTGAACTGCATCGACTCGTTCACCGAGTTATTCACCGTGAACTCTACTGGTGCTAGGAAGTTTTCCTAGTCATTCACGGCAGGGTGCACATACATGTGGAGCATTTGCTCCAGAGTACGATTCATGTGCTCTGTTTTTTCCGTCAATTTGAGGGTGAAACCTTGTGACATTTGTGACTCCTTGCCAAAGTACTTGTGCATATCTTTCCAGAACTTTCTAGCAATTTTTTCATGTTGAACAGAAAAAATGCGCAACGGCAAGCAGTGGTACTTTACCACACCCTCAAAGAAGAGATGAGCAATCTCCTCTGTGTTCACATCAGTGGTTATAGGAATGAAGTGTGTCATCTTTGTCAGAAGATGCACAACCACTAGTACTGCATCGTGGCCACAAACCGTGTCCGGAAGACCAGTGCTGAAGTCCATGTAGACACACTCCCATGGAGTCCCAAGAAGGGGAAGCTGTTGGAGGAGTCCATCATGCTTCTTGTTACTAGCCTTATTCCAAAGACATGGATCGCATGTCATATAATACTTGCGGAAAGCAGCACTCAATCCCGACCACCAATAGAGGCCCTAGAGTACCTGTCTGGTCTTTCGAGGTCCCACATGACCTGTAACCAGCAAGTCGTGGAATTGGGAGATAATCTTCGCTCAAGGTCTCCCAAGTTTGGCACGACAACTTGTTCTCCATGCCAAAAGGTTCCTGAGGCTTCCACCAATACGTACTTGTCCAAATTGGGAGAGTCTTGAAACCAAGAATCCACACAATACCCCATCCAGATTCTCTCTAAAAAACTGTTGTAGTGGATAACATCTCGAGGAGTCTACCGTAGAGGTCCAGGGGGCTCCATTGTTTGCACGGTTGCTATCGCAATGGCCATAAACCACCCACCGACCTTGGTGGTTGCTTTAACTTCCACAGGCTGTCAACTTAGTGGGTCAGCCACATTGATGAGTCCAAGTTGATGTTTCCATGTGAACAAGAATCGGCTCAGGTATTCGCTCCAACGCGCCTGTCGTCTTGACAAGTTCGGATGCGTTTGAAAAACACCAATGGGTTATGGTCGGTCACCACCGTCACACCCTCTTCAGCACCCTCCAGGTAGCAACGCCACATATTGAAAGCGTGTACTATTGCAAGGAGCTCCTGATCTCGAGTCGTGTACCACGTTACCGTAGGAATGAGCTTCCGGCTCTCATACGCAACTGCGTGACCATTTTGCATGAGGATGGCTCCAAGTCCTACTACTGACACATCACATCAAACCTCCCACGCTTGCGATGGATGCGGGAGAGTTAGGACGAGCGCTGTGGATATACACTCTTTGACTTTGAGAAAAGCGTTCTTGCAATCAGATATCCATTGCCAGCGCATGTCTTTTCACGCGAGCCTAGTTAGCGGTGCTACCAGGGTCGAATATCCTTGCATAAACCGTTGAAAGTAGTTTGCAAGGTCAAGAAATGACCAAATCTTCCCAACATTTTCTGGGCATGGCCAGTCCATGACGGCTTAGACCTTTTGTGGGTCTACACGGATATTGTCCTTGCTTATGATGTGTCCAAGGTATTTGAGCTCAGCTTGTGCAAACTTGTACTTGCTTGCTTTTGTGTAGAACTTATGTTGCCGAAGGATCACAAAGACTTCACGCAAATGTTTTATGTGCTGTCCCATGGGTTTGGAGAATACCAAGATGTCATCTAGGTAAGCCAAAGCAAGCTAATCAAGTTCCTTGGCAAACGTTCGACCCACTTCTCCTTGGAAGGTTGCCGGGGCATTCGTTAGCCCAAAGCATAACACTCGGAAATGTTAATGTCCTATGTGTGTTCGAAACGCAATTTTGGATACATCATCTTTTGTGTTCTGGATTTGATGGTACCCTTGAGACGAATCCAAGGACGAATATACTTTAACCCCTTGGAGTTGGTCAAACATGTCTTCAATCCACGGTAAGGGGAATCGATTTTTCACCATTAGCTTGTTCAACGCGTGGTAGTCCATGCACATATGTAAACCAACGTCCTTGTTGTTCACAAAAAAGATCGGCGCACCGTACGGTGAGTATCTTGGCTCGATCCATCCTTTTTCAAGGTACTCTTTGATTTGGCGTTCGGCCTCTTGCCTTTTTGCGGACTAAGGCAATACATGGGTGTGAACGGAGGAGTTGCCTCCAGTTGTAGCAGAATCGTGTGGCCCATGTGTCGTTCCGGCGAAAGCCCAGCCGGTGGGTCTTGGAATGCATCCGAGAATTCTATGAAAACATATTTGATCTCCTGTGGCGTGTCTTCCTTTATGCGGTCCTCCACTTTTTGTAGCTACGCCACGAGTTATCAACAACCTTGTCAAATACGCCTCTTGACTTGCATCGCAAACAAGCTGGCATGGACTTTGAGTCGGGTCGGTGACAGTTCCGTACTCGGATTTAGTGTAAAGAGGCATTATCCTTTTCGGAGGATCAAACGCTTTGATTCAAAGTACATTAGAGCCTTGTTTTGACAAAGCCAGGGATCGCCTAGCACTGCGTCAAACGGTTCAAGAAGGTTGAGTCCCTTTTATGTGACGCTCTCTGTGTAACCTTGAAAACATGTTTTTGCTTTATAGGTACCGACCACGAGTACCGTACCGTTGTCACTTACAACAACTGTGCCATGTAATGGCTTGTACTTCAGGCCAAACTGTCTAGTAAATCCAAGGCTGATAAAGGAGTCATCTCCTCCAGTGCCAGCAAGTACGTTCACGGGAGCACCAACTAGGTGTCCTTTGAAATGCATCGTCATGTTACCTCCAATCATTTGAGTGAATAAGCTTGACGACGGCAATCAGAGTTTGTGATAAACATGGGATTGGTACGACGGGAGCCGCAACTCCCATGATTCACCCACTCGACTACACATCTTGTCGAAAAGCGTAAATTTGGCTGGCACCCTCCAGTCCTTGAATCTAGCCGGGTTAAAATCTTCAACTAAGGGTATCGCCAACGTGATTGAGCTCATTGCTTTCATGGCGTTTGGTTCAATCACTGAGTTTGACAGCTCATGCGCAGTGGATGGTGTCGCTACCACTAGGCAGGTTCGGTCATACATCTCGTCCGGTGATGTAAGATTTAGTAGACAATTTCGATCAGCAAGTGTAGAATGAGGTTCAACGAGGGGGGAGAAAGAAACAAACAAGTTTGAACTCAACAAAGATTCAAATTGTTCTACATCCTCATCTGAAAACATGAAAACACTCGTGGTACACATTTACCCTTTAGTGGTTCCCGCTAGCGTCACTCAAGGGTGCGGAAAACTCGCACCACGGCCTTGTCCATTTACACGGTCGTGTTTATTGCCGCGCCCACTGCCTTGCCCACGGCCCTATTTGCAGCCTCCTGCTACGGCATCCCCACGAGGTGCTATGGTTGCAACCAATGCTGTAGCCTCTTGTCCACCACTAGGAGCCTCAGAGCATTGAGCCCTGAAGTGGGTAGTTTTTGGGGGAGTACTCCCTATCCTATCCCAAAAGCTTTCCCCTAGCCCACTGGGATGGAGGAGAGGCTATGGAGAAGAAATCCCAAAAAAAAGAGCTCTTCTCTAGCTTCTTAACGCAGTTTACGATGCTTCAAACGGTGAAGTGTAGATGTCGTAGTCCCTTCCGGCGTTTTTGCTCTGGCTTGCACCTGCCAGCGGCATTTTGAATATGTTGTAGGCGCCGTTCCAATCGAACCCTTGGTTGCAGGGGTCGTCTGGCTCTGAGAACCAGTGTAACAGATCGGAATCTCTAGCTCCTGCTCTGAAGTTGTCGTCGGAGTTTGCAGAATGTTGTTCTCACTCCACATCAAGGGTTCACCACCTTCATAGGACCAAGGGGCAATCGTCATCAATGACTCAGAGCAGGGAGACTCAAATGTTTTGAGTCCTTGGAGGTCCACTTCCGTTTTCAACATTATCCCCGGTTTTTGGACCCAAACGAGGTGTTTTAACCTCAAAATCGTGTGTTTGCACAAGTTGTTCCGTAACTTCAAGTCGAAGTTAATCACAAACAAGCTTTGATTTATGTTTTTAACCTTCTGGCACAAAATCGTTGCGTATGAGGCACGTTGACGATTTTACACCAGGATCTCTAGTCTCTCGTCCCTTGTCCTACTCCCTCGTCTTTTCTTGCTTTCTTGCAAGGAGGGCGAGCGGGGGCAAGGGCACGAGGCCACGAGGACTTGCCCTCGAGGCCCTCCTGGCCCCTCAGCCGCCGATCCCGCTGAGGCCACGATTGGCGGCTGGCGACTGGCCGGCTTGTGGCCGGCCCGTCACTTGGCCAACCGCCAGCCGCCCAGCCGGCCGGCAGCCAGCTGGCCGACAACCAGCAAAGTGCTGGCCGTCGGCCAGCCCTTGCTGGCACAAGGGGTGGTGTGCAACCACCCCTCGCTGTAGCAAGGAGGGAGGGCCAAACAGGCCCTCCCGTTACATTGAGGGGCTCCGACCCTCAAGCCATCCCGTCTCACCACCAACATTCCCATG
This sequence comes from Penium margaritaceum, assembly GCA_023375785.1. Taxonomy (NCBI): domain Eukaryota; kingdom Viridiplantae; phylum Streptophyta; class Zygnematophyceae; order Desmidiales; family Peniaceae; genus Penium; species Penium margaritaceum. The sequence goes on from SZWC01004919.1 coordinate 45,716, forward strand.
TGACCCCGCTCGAGCCACGTAGCTCTTCCAAGCGGTCGGCGTGGCACTACCACGCAACATCCAGTTAGTACACAAAACTCCATAAAGGAATTCATAGATTGTGTACCATTGCACAAAAACACGAGAGTAGCTAATGAATCTATTGTTTCTGAAAGGAATTTCCTTTTCTACTCACCTTCTTGGAGTTATCCATAACTACCACAATGTTATCTTTTGGTTCAAAGTTAAACAACAAAAAAAAGTTGTGAAGGGTATGTGATTCAAAAAAATTGAAGAACAAGGGTGACATTATGTTATATTGTATATGGGACCACAACTCAGAGGGAGGTGACTTTGACATAAAGTATCATTCTTTTTGAATTGGTTCATGTAATGGAAAGTAGTACAAGAGTGTACTAAAACATCATCATAGGTTGGCAAGGAATTTGAACCAAGCTTAAATAATCCCGGAGAAAAGTGTGATGAGTGTGATTGGAAACCTTTCAACCAATTTCCTCTGTAGACTACATTTCAAATCACCTTCCATTATGCATTTCTTTAGCTCTTGCTACATCTCATCACAGAAAACTAAGAAATCTATTTTCCTCTTTAATTCATGAATCAACGGGACCGGGCTCATTGCCAAATTTGTTTTGCTGCTAAGGTAGCATGTCACTTCTCCCCTCCCCAAACCAATGCCTAAGGATTACGACCTTGGACAAAAAAACAAATACTTGGCAACCGGCTTCTTGGCCACCATATCCTGCCTTTATCATTCACAATATCCACACCCGTCGAGCTAGCATTCGTGATTGTGCCACACTTGACCGTAGTTGGTTGGCAGTNCGTTCTGTCCATTCTGTCTGTTCTGTCCGTTTCGTCCATTTTATTCTTTCTGTTATGTACGTTCTGTCCCTTCTGTCCGTTATGTCCGCTATGTCCGTTCTGTCCGATTTGCATGTTCTGTCTGCGATGTACATTCTTTCCACTCTTTCTGTTCTTTATGTTCTATCTACTCTGTCTGTTATGACCTTTCTGTCTATATTCTCTGACCGTTCTGCTTCTGCGTTTGTGCTTTCCGTTCTGTCTATTATGTCTGTTCCGTGTGCTCTTTCTATTCTGTCAGTTCGTGTTTAGGAACCTACGCGTTCCCTCCCTCCATCCAACCCTCCCACCCTCCCTCCCTCCTGCCCTCCCTTACTAATTCACTCCCTTCCTCCCTTCTTGCCTCCCTCCCTTCCTCCATAACTCACTCCCTCCCTCCCCCNATTTCTTTAGCTCTTGCTACATCTCATCACAGAAAACTAAGAAATCTATTTTCCTCTTTAATTCATGAATCAACGGGACCGGGCTCATTGCCAAATTTGTTTTGCTGCTAAGGTAGCATGTCACTTCTCCCCTCCCCAAACCAATGCCTAAGGATTACGACCTTGGACAAAAAAACAAATACTTGGCAACCGGCTTCTTGGCCACCATATCCTGCCTTTATCATTCACAATATCCACACCCGTCGAGCTAGCATTCGTGATTGTGCCACACTTGACCGTAGTTGGTTGGCAGTGTCTCGTTGGACTGCGTCACGTATAACACAATGTGTGAATTCATCATTTTCCATAAAGCACGTTGCAAAGTGTTCAGTGTTTTTTTTACATGGCCGCTTACATTACTCTGTTTGAAGAAGTTCTCACTTTGTGCGAATCCCAGTTTTATGCCCGCCATATGTTTTTGAAGAGCGTTCTGGTGACGGGAGTAATGTTTTGATCCGTAGAATGCAAAGATTCCTTGTCGCACCAGAATGCTAAAAATGTGTGGACATCAAGTGTGTCGCCCCGCTGCCCCCCCTCCCCCCATCCTCGCCCAACCGTCCTCTCCCGAGTCGCTCCCCTGCAGGCTCTCCCCCGCGTGTGTCCATTTGAAACTTTACATCCCTACAAATCCAAGGGTGCTGACTCAATTGCAATTTGAGCGGCAGAACCTTATCCCCCCCTTGCTACTGCAGCAGCTTGAGCAGTAGCTGTAGAAGCAATTGTAGGAGATTGCACAAATATTGCATTGACGTCCGTTGTGTAGATGCGGCCCAGGATGCATTGCCAACAGCTTCCGCCGACTCAAGAGCAGTATTCTGCTACTTCTGTTTTCCTTGGTACAATCACTGCGGCCACTGCCACTGCTTCTGCTGCTGTCGTAGTTTCTACTACTACTCTTACCACTACTCATTCTCCTCCAAGTGTTACTAGTGTTGCTATCGCAAATGCTAATGCTGCTATCGCAAACTGTGCAAATGATGTCAAAAAACTTGCTACTTCTACTATCGTTATTGTTGCTTGTGCTACTGCTACTGCCGCTGCTTCTATAGTTGTTAGTNTACGTTTTTCCGTTCTGTCCATTATGTCCGTTCTGTCCATTCTGTCTGTTCTGTCCGTTTCGTCCATTTTATTCTTTCTGTTATGTACGTTCTGTCCCTTCTGTCCGTTATGTCCGCTATGTCCGTTCTGTCCGATTTGCATGTTCTGTCTGCGATGTACATTCTTTCCACTCTTTCTGTTCTTTATGTTCTATCTACTCTGTCTGTTATGACCTTTCTGTCTATATTTTCTGACCGTTCTGCTTCTGCGTTTGTGCTTTCCGTTCTGTCTATTATGTCTGTTCCGTGTGCTCTTTCTATTCTGTCAGTTTGTGTTTAGGAACCTACGCGTTCCCTCCCTCCATCCAACCCTCCCACCCTCCCTCCCTCCTGCCCTCCCTTACTAATTCACTCCCTTCCTCCCTTCTTGCCTCCCTCCCTTCCTCCATAACTCACTCCCTCCCTCCCCCTTTCCTACACTTCCACACTCACACTCCCATACTTGCTCTCTTACTCTCACACTCACACTCACACTCTCTCACAAGCACATTCACACGGACACTCAAACACACACCCACACTCACACACACACAAACACACACACAAATACACACATACACACACACACACACATACATACACACACACACACACACACACACACACACGCACACACATAATAACAATCCACCCACCCACCCAAACACACCCACCCACACCCACACCTCCCCCTCCCTCCCACACACACACACGCATGAATGCACATACACACATACATAGGCACGCACACACACACACACACACACACACACACATA